>PVJA010008304.1:0-64946 GCA_004027025.1 Myocastor coypus
AGAAGAAGAAGAAGAAGAAGAAGAAGAAGAAGAAGAAGAAGAAGAAGAAGAAGAAGAAGAAGAAGAAGAAAAGCCTTTTCATGTTATTACTCAACATATGATGCTAGATTTTGTAATAATTCTTGTAATTATTTTATCTCATTTTTCATATGAGCTGAAAATACCTAGAGGGAAGAACTTTAGGCTTCATAGCCTGGGCCTCAGTTACCAGCAAGAAGGTGTTGACAAAGGTAAACAATGCTGAGCCACCACATTCTCCAGAGACACCCTGTGAACTAGCCACAGCCAAGTCTACCTTTCACTAGTTCATCTTCTAAGTAAATATATCTCCCGGTGCAGGGTCAACTGCTGTAGGCCAGCTATTCCACAAGGAAGCTATGCCTGCTTTTATTATTCATCCTGTGAGTGTCATTTTTCTACTGCGTAGTGAAATAGATGCATGTGGAAGACTCAGAGAAACTAAAAGATCTGGAAGCTATTTACACAGAATCTTCAGGCCAGTCTTTGATGGACCTTAGGAACAGCAAACTAGAACTGATTCTCCCGTCTTCCCAGTTTGGAATCTTGTCCACCCCTGCGGCAAGTCTGCCCTTAGGATATATTCTGAGAATGACCAACAGAGGAACCGCATTGTTGACTAACCACACAACTGTAGAATAACCTTCCCCTACATTTCACCTTCACACAAAGAGAAAATTGTGATATCATTATGGGAACTCAGGACTTCTCGTTTCTATTTTTAGGACTCTAGATTTTCCCAAAAGTAGTCATTTTTTATGACAAAGGAAAAAAAAAAAAAAAAAAAAGAACCATTGCAGAGAAACATGTTCCATTTAATCTACACGGCAATTGGGTTTGTTCTAGAATCTAGAGAACAAGATGATAATCAGTAACTGTACACAGACATAGTTCCTTGGTAAGAGGCCTGAAACAAGTTCTAGAACCTTCTTTTCCTTCGTGGTAGGAATTGCCAGATGCTAAGAACATGTGTGACTATAATGGGCAAAGGGGCGCACCCAAAGTTAGTATCTGCCAGTATCTTGTAGCAATACTATCTTTCTCCCAGAAGTATCTATGTCCCGCTGGGCAGTGCCACCAATTGCGTTTCTGCCAGCTTTGGTCTGGGGTTTCAAGTGTGGAAATGGAGGCGGGGCGGGCTTGGCCAAGCAAGAATCAGGACTTTATTGCAGAGCAGAGTCCATCACCATGCTCAAATCCAAAGTCCAAATGGTTCCGTTCGATTTAGGTCTAGTGTGACAGCTGAGGTGCCAGAATCTTAATACGCACAGAGGACTGCGATCTGGACTCTCCAGAATCACGCCCCCTCTCAGCGAGCGACCCACCCCCCTCCCCGCCCGCCTCTCCAACACCCTCCTCAGCCTCCCTAACACACCTCTTCCTCAGCCCCGAACTCGACGGTTGCCCCCTTTAAGAGCCTGCTCCGCGGGACTAACTTTCGAACACGTCCCGGCACCCCCCCTCTCGGCCTCTGATTGGTTGCGCGCGACACACGAGGGCGCGGCGGTCAGCCCGGAACGGTTGGCCGCGCTTCGTGATTGGCGTTCAAGGAGGCTATATAAGGCGCGGGGCGGCCCCACTACCCTCAGTTTAGCGACCGGACTTGAAAGTGCTGCGGTCTTTGGTGAGAGCGTCTGAGGGTAGCGTGCCTCACCGAATCGCTGCTCTTCGGAGCCCTTCGCAGTCTAGGGCTCACCCCGCGGCGGACTTCTCTACACCCTCTGTTCCCTTTCGGGCTTCTGACCGCTAGCCCGGACTTCCCGCACCGCCCCGGCGGCAGCCGGCGACTGGGAGACAGAATGGAGTTCAAGCTAGAGGCTCACCGCATTGTCAGCATCTCCCTCGGCAAGATCTACAACTCGCGAGTGCAGCGCGGCGGCATCAAGCTGCACAAGAACCTGCTGGTCTCGCTGGTGCTGCGCAGCGCCCGCCAGGTGTACCTGAGCGACCCGTGCCCCGGCCTCTACCTGGCGGGGACACCGACGCCGCAGCCCGGGGAGCCGGCGGCCCAGCCACCTGCGGGCTGGGGAGAGCCGCCCCCTCCCGGAGCCCGCGCCGCCTGGCCGGACCCTGAACCGCAACCGGAGCGTCCCGCGGGCCCCGACGCGACACAAACGGGCGGCCCCGAGTCCGCGGCCACGGTGTCCAGGGTCGAAGCCGCTCTTCGGGGCCGGGAGGAGGACACTGCGGAAGCCACCGGGGGCCGCGTGGACGGCCCTTGCGTGGCGGCGCCCGGGGACGACTCGGACGCGTCCCTCCAGGGCCCGGCTACCGGTTGCTCCCTGGCCAGGAACCGCCCGGGCGGCCCCTGCCCCCATGCCGACGGCCGCCGCGCCCCGCAGCCCGCCGAGGAGGAGCCCGCGCCGCCCGCCCTGGGGCCCAGGAAGCGCGGCGCGGCAGGGCCGGGCGGGAGCCACGCGGGCTGCCCTGCGCCTTGCTCGACCCCGCTGAAGAAGCCGCGCCGGGACGGAGGAGAGGAGGACGGGGAGGAGGAGATGGAGACCGGGAACGTGGCGAACCTCATCACCATTTTCGGGTCCAGCTTCTCCGGACTCTTGCGGAAAAGCCCCGGCGGCGGCCGGGAAGAGGCGGAGGGCGAGGAGGGCGGCCCGGAAGCCGCCGAGCCCGGGCAGATCTGCTGCGATAAGCCGGTGCTGAGAGACATGAACCCTTGGAGCACAGCCATCGTGGCCTTCTGAGGGCCCGGCCGGGCCGTGGAGCTGGAGCAGCGGGCGTCCCCGAAGGGAGGGCCGGGCCTCTCAAGGCGGCGAGGGCGCCCCAGGGGCCGCCGGCGCCGTGCGCACCGGGGAGACCGGTGGCTGCGGGCCCGAGCGGGCTGCCCTGCTGTGTCCCGTGGCTCTCGAGTCTCCGCTTGGGACCGGAGTTGGGGGCTCATGGAAAGAGACCGAACGAACGATCGTTAACTTTTATGTATGTGTATGTCTGTGTTTCTGTAAGTTTGTCCTGTTGAGACTATTTTGATCTTCTGGAATGCACCACCCTTTCCCCGAGCTTAAGACCTCGCGGGGCGGACAGGGACTTTCCTTTGCCGGCCGCTCTGAGAAGGAAGCGGCAGAAAAGTTGGAGGCTGGGGAGTTCCCCATTCGTGCTGGGGGAGGGAGGGACTTTACGCACACCCCTCAAATGAAAGCTAGAGCCGCACCCGGCCTGTGCGTTTCCTCCCAGGATTTCCTCAGACTTGGGGGATTTAGTCGGCAGTCGGGACTTGTATTATGCCTCCCTGGTCTCCCCCTCCCCCCCATCATTCTCTAGCACAGAAGAAATGTTCAGACCCTATGATTACTCTGGGAAAGGGAGTATTATGGGACCGTGGCTTCCCTACAGGGGAAAAAAAGCTTGATGAACTTCACAGAAGAGTTCAAGCTTGGAAATACGGAGTTTATAGAGAAAAAAATATATTTTTAAAAGCTGTAGCTCAAAACTACTAAACTGCTTTTAAAAAGTGTTTAATGAAACAAAGTTTACAGACAGAAGCTCTAAGTGGAAAGACCTTACGGTTTTGTAGATATGGTGACTCCAGTCTTTGTTGTATAAAGGTTGGGGGAGCTGATAAGGTTTTGTACAGTATTTTCTCCTTCGTTGTATTGATTTTTGTATAAAAAAAAAATGTAACTTTACGTGTCCAACACGTATTAAATATTTTGAAGCAACTTGCTTGCCTCATGTATAATCTCTTGCCTGGGCTTAGAGGGAAGTGGGAGGAGGGAGACTTAAGGCCTAGAAAATTGACAGTTCTTAATATCAGTCATGCACAACTAAGGACGTCTGACTTGACTAAGACCAGTATGAGTGCTAATTTCTTGAGACCTGCTACTGTAGCTGCCTTTACTCCATTCATTTTAGGCCAGTTTGGTTTTCAGCAGCCCAATCTGATGAAGTGTCTGTTAAAAAAAAATTCAGCATCAATGTTTGTAGTCCTTCCTAGCCAAGAAATGTTTTTCACCAAACTCTGGGGGCGGGGGGGGGGGTGGCATCTTAAGCTATATACCATAAATCTTTTAGATATTTGAAGAAACAAAACCCTGTTTAGGTGGTAACTTACTTAGAAGGAGCCTGTTGGAACAAGGTATTTGACGAAGCTGATGAGACTGACCTGTCCAAAGAGTCAGGTATACCTCTACATTCCACTAGATAGCAGGATTGGAATGTTCCATTTTTATTCTTTTACTGATTAGCTGTAGAAAGTAAATGCATTGGTGAAAGTGAAATTGTGTCAAAGCAGATAAAGAGCCCAAGGAGGGCTGGGTAAATTTCATTTAGCAAAATGTCCTGATTTGCTTTTGTTACCTAAGTGATGACATCAGTGTTTTTGGTCATGGTAATATTTAGGTGAAGACAGCCAAGTCGTTTTACTAAAATTACTGCTTCAGGGAAATTTGGACTGAGGCAAAATGTTCAATATTTGAAAGTTTTCATTCTCTTATTTTAGAAGCAAACCAATTAAGATGGTGGTGTTTTCAAATGTAGTTGCCAGTACTTTAAAAGATAGTACCAGCTTATATATAAGTAAGTGGAATGTGTAAGAGATGGGAGAAATTGAGAAACGCTTTAAATAAAAATTGTGGTCTATAAGCAAAAGGAGTATATGAATGATGTAGCCTTAGCCAAAGTTCCAATTGCATGACCTTTGGGCACAGTGGAGTAGATCACTGCATTTCTGCAAATCTGTTAGTGGTTTCCTGAGTATAGGAAACCTTTCTTAGGTTATGCTCTATCACCATAATGTACATATAGAATAAGACATCTTTAATCAGAGTCTTGTTAAATTGCCGGTTCTTTCGGAGATCAGCTACTTCAATTCAGCTGTAGCTATCAAAGGTTTACTGAGTAGCGACTGCTCCGAGTTGAAAAAGCTATCCAGGGCCCTAATTCTGCAAACATTTCTTGTTCTTAGAAAGCAATTATGCTTACCCGTTATCTCAGTGCATTTTTATATTCAAAAGGGGGTAACATTTGGTGTGTTAAAGAGAGCTGTATGTTTTGGAAGAGACTGAAATTCCTGTTGCTCCTTGGTTTCACATTAAGATCAACCATGGGACCATGTGTTGCTTAATTTAGAGAATATAAATTGGCATATTTGATAGAGGGGTAAAGCTGTGTAGGAAATTTGTAAAACATCTTTATTGTTGCATGGAACAAGTAGTACAATGGTTAGAGTGTGGGCTACCTGGATTTTTTTTATCTATTGGCTGGGACCTTGGGCAAGTTATTCCATATCTGTACCTTAGCTTTTTCAAATGTAAAATTGGAATAATCAAACATACTTCATAGAGTTGTGAAAAATGACTTACTGGTCTTAGAAAGTAATACAAACATGGTACTGAATTATCTTTTAAGTTATCTATTAATATTAAAAGTACATTATGAAATCATATGCTGTGATAAAAATTATACAGCAGGAGAATCTTTTTAAATTTCCTACGTATGAATGCTGTTTTTTTGGTTTTTTTGTGGGACTGGGGTTTGAACTCACAACCTTGCACTTGCCAGGCAGGTACTTGTGCCACGGAGCTATCTTCCCTGACCCTTGAGTGTTTTAATTCTATTTTTCTCTTGCCACTTAGCAGTCTTGGAGCTTTGTTCCACCAGTATAGTTTTGTTGCCATGTGTGTCTTACACCAGCCTTCTGACTTCTCTGGGTTAAATCAAACAATTATTTTCAAAAAGGTGTGGTGGTGCATGCCTATAATCCTAGCAGTTCAGAGGCTGAAGCAGGAGAATCAATGTGAGTTCGAGACCAGCCTGGGCTACAAAAGCGAGACCAGCCTGAACTGCATAGTGAGACCTTGTCTCAAAAACACAAAAAAAACCCTAGAAGATAACATCAAAAATAAATTCCTATATGAATTATAATGAAATTACCAACATAACTATACAACAAAAATAATCTTTGTTTCAGTTGTCACATATAAGGCAGTCAATCCTCACGTGATAACTGCATGCCCCGTGCACACATCTTGCTTATACCGACAACACGTGTGCTTAGCTTTCCTTTCCAGTTTTATTAGTATTTTCATTGCTGTTCGTATAGGAATTTATTTCTATTATTTTTTAGACTTTGTACAGTCCATGCTGAAAATGTTGATGCTTTTTTATAAACTCTAAAATATTAAAAATTCAATACTTATTTTTAAAAAGGCATAAGCAAAAGAGAAAACTCACAAGAAGCAAAGCTCTTATTGACATACAAATGTGTTCTATGGATGCATAAAGAAAAAATAGCACACAGAGTCATTTTTAGCCCCAATTGCTTAGACGGACTATTTTTTAAGCCATGCTCATTGATAGTTGTATCACCTAATAAATCAAGATGCTGTGTGATTAGAAACAAAGCCATAGTTTTAGTATTAAACCATCTTTGACAGCTCTGCAAAGAGTTCTCTCAATCAAATGAACAACAGCACTAGGTCTGGATTGATTATTTATTTATTTATTTATTTATTTATTTATTTATTTTTGTGCCAAAGATAGAACCCAACCAAGGCTTTCCTCCTGCTAAGCAAACACCATACCACTGAGCTGCATCCCCAGGCTGCAAAATTTTTTTGACTCATGTAAAAGCCAGATGTTTAAAGTGCTTTTAATAAGTATTCTGAGAAGATGCATTAATAGGGAATAGAGATTTCAGTATAGTACTCAGCTATGTTGTTGCAACCCTTCCTTCCCTTTCAGAAGCCATCAGTCTACTTGGGAAAAAGAACCAATGATAGGAAGCTTGAACTGCTCCTTCAAAATTCAGTAGATGGGGCTGGGGAGATAGCTCAGGGGCATAAGTGCCTTCTTGGCAAGTGCAAGGTCCTGAGTTCAATCCCTGGTTCTTAAAAAAAAGAAATCTACAAAATTCACTGGATCTTCTCTGAGGAACCTAATGATATTTTTAGTCTTCCTATCTATTACTGATTAGAATTTGGAAATGAGAAGTTTGAGGGACTAGGTCATTTAATAACTTTGGTGGGTTGCATCTCAACAAATACATAGCTACTGCTGGGAAAGAAGTTAACAAAACTGTTCCATTTTATCACTGGATTAGCATGAGTCTTCAAGTTATTGTGCAGGACGACCTTGCTTAGAACTTGTGTGAATGGGGCCTGAAGGCTAATACCTGCTGTGATGTGGACTTTGATGGACATTTATTCCCTTACATTTTTTTTTTTTTTTTTTTTTTTAGTAGAGTTACTCAGTTCACTGAGTAACCAAAGGATTTTGATCTCTTGCCCTAAATATTTTATTCTTGTCCTGTTTGTGAATTTTTTATTCGCCTGGGCTCACTTTTATCCCAGCAGTTCCTGAAAGAAAATAGGAATGAAAAGAAATGCTGATCCAACCTTCCCCTGACTATGAAAGAAGCCCTTACTATCAGGTGTAGTGTTCCAGTGGGGACTGAGGTCGACTTCCTAGGATTCCGGACACTCTTTCTAGTAATGAGCAGCTTGTCTCGTAGCCTTTGAACCATTGTTCAAATTTAAAATTCCACCTGGTGGAAAGCCTTAGGAGGAAAAACACAGTAGAAACAGTTGATGTTAGGAATCACTACACAATCTTAATCTCAAGAGTTTTTCAGTAATATTTCTTGAGGCTACAATAAAGAATGAATATTAAAGAGCAGAAAGCGTAAAATACAAATACTTCCTTCCTGACCCAAACTTTTTCTCAACATCTGCTGCCCTCTCTCCTGCAGTGGGAATAGGATTGTAAAAATAAAAATCCTCTCTGGCAGCTTCTCTTTCCCAGGGGAATACAGCCTAAAGCTTTTTAGCTGGACCGCTTCCTGAGGTTTGCCTCAGAGCTTCGGAATCTGACAAGGCAGGGAAAAAGTCCGCCGGGAGTACATTCCCATGAGGGCCTTTCCCTTGCACTATAGATCAAGAGTCACCTCCACCACTGCATACTGCACCCCTGGGCAGCAAGCAAGGTGAAGGCCATTAGTTTCAAAAGCTGCAGGAAGTAGGGCTGGCCCCTGACACTGCCAGTGACCCTTTCTATCAAGTGATTCCTTTGGGGGTCTGGCAGAGAACAGGCCTGTGATATTTGTTGGCAGATGTATTTATTGAGAGTTTTAATAATACTGTATCTGGAACCTGGTTACAGGAAGCTTCTAGGCCTGTGTAATAAGTCACATTTCTGAATAATACAGTGAAGGTGAAAATTAGCTGTGCCTTTGCCATCCATTTAGCACAAAGTCAGCCCTGTCCCCAGTCCCCAGCCCGATTCTTCCTGTAAACTGGGATACTGTCAGGTATCCCAACTCCAGTCATCCCACTAGATGCCAAAGCAAAGCTCCCTCCAGTTTTTCTAGAATTCATAGATGTGCTAAAACAAAACAACAACAACAACAAAAGAAAACCATGTGTTCTCACCTGCTTATTCTTTATTCTACCTCTTGAATCTTGGGGCAGGGCAGCAGCTGTGTACTTGTCTCAGAGGTTAAAAACACACAAATGATGCACAGGTAAACATCTATTCCCACTGTAAGTCTATGTTCTTGGCACTCACAGTATGAAATTATATCTGAGGCACAGGATTTCCCATGGCTGCTCTGTGACAGATGCCTTCTTGCTTCCAGGATTCCATCCATTATGAGGATTTCTCCAAGTCGATTCACACTGCTGGCTATCTCTAGCTAGTCATTCTGTGACCCTGGCTTCTGTGGCATAGGTTTTTGTATCAGTGTTATAGCTCTTTTGTCTTTCCATGTCTGTTTGAGACTCTAGGGGTCTTTCTAAATCTCTCTTCCTTCTGAGGATACTCACACTCATACTTTCCCTGGGGAAGTAGTCTTTTCCTGACTACTCAGGAAAGAACTATGATTGGGAATGGGACAGCCCACTATGAAGAAAGCGAAAGATCTGGATTTCCTGACTGCAAGACTCACAGAGTCTCCAGAAACTCTGGGCCCTAGGGATTAAGCAACGGCTGTGGTAGCTGGAAATCTTTCTCTCTGTATCTCAGCAGACCTCCACTTCCATCACAGCAGGCGAGGGTGGTAGGGGAGTATGTGTACTAAAAAACAGGGGCAGCACCTTAAAGCCAATTGGCCTATGGTAGATGGAGGAGAGGAAAGGCAAACCCCGGGGACTCCAAACATGGTCTACCAGGCATATTTATTCCCCTTCCTTTGCTAGAACTGCATGTGCTGCTGTCTAGAACACATAATGAATCACAGAACCACTTGGACATAGAAGTTGAACAGTGTCCTCTTGCTTTGTCTCTCCGCTCTAATCATTGGTTAGTGAACAGAGACTCTTGCAGGGAGTTACTAGAATTGGGAGAGGAGAGCAGTTATTTGATATCAGGCAACAGAGATGACCAGCAGGAAATGAGCTCAGTGCTTGTGAGGCGATGGGGGAGGGGCTGATAGTCACCAGGAGGATTAGTCATTGAGTCAAGGTCAACTGTGGACAAGTGAATCGGGGTCAGGGACACCTACCCACGTTTTTCTCCTTTGTTTGTTTTACGCTATCCTCATATTTTTCAGACAATTTCCAAATTTTATTGTTGGCTTAGAAAAGGGTGAAAGTGCCTCAGTACCTGCATTTATCAGCTTGTGCCTCTTCCCCTCCCTTTGTCCCTCTCCTTCCCTGTGTGACCTACTTTAGAGACTGGAATGGCTTTTATTTTTATGGCCATGGGAGAAATCACTAAAAGCAAAGGTTCTGTTTCAGAAGCTGAGTCGGGATACATGGGACGCTATGCCGGCATGCTTATTGCTCTATAATTTCTGTGGGTTTCTCCCCCCCCCCCCTACTCTGTCTTCATAATGTCTTTTAAAAGGCGCTCCTAGTCCACGCTGTGCTGCGGAGAACAGCTGTAAAGATGTGTGTGGGCGTTGCTGGCGTGTGGGCCGGCCCAGCTGTCTGATTCCCAACCTTTTAGTCACCTCAGTATCAGGCATCTGGCCTCCTAACATGGAGCTTGCAGCTTCCAGGGCTCCAGAATGCCCTTCAGAAAAGTGGGGACAAAGATAGAATAGCTTACCAAGACAGGAAAGAATCAATGAGAGGCAGAGGGTGAATAGTACATCACAGTGAATTTAGGCAAGGACTCCAGTCAAAGCAGTACACAATTCACTCCTCTGTTTTCCTTCAGACCCCTCAGAGCAAAGTCCAATGGATTTGATTCTGAGAAGACCCCCTACTTGGGAAGTCACTCATCTTTCTTGGTTTCTTTTTTTTTAAATAATTTTTTTTTAGGGGCCCGGCGGGATGGCTCAGTGGTCTAAAGCATCTGCTTGGGAAAGCTTGGGCGGCTTCAGGGTTCGATCCCCAGCACCACATGCTGAGCCAGCCCTGCCCTTGGGGTGGGCTGAGGCGGCCATAAAAATGAGTGAATAAACAGTCATTCTGAAACAAGAAAAAAATAAATAAAATAATTTTTTTTAAAAAAAGAATGTTTTTAATTTTTTTTCCTTGTTTCAGAACCTTTGTTTATTCACTCATTTTTATGGCCAGCTCAGCCCGCCCCGAGGGCAGGGCTGGCACAGCATGTGCTGCTGGGGATCAAACCGAGGTCCCAGAAGCCACCCAAGCTTCCCCAAGCAGGCACTTTAGACCACTGAACCATCCTGCCGGGCCTCTTGGTTTCTATGTATAGCTTTTTTTTTTTTTCCAAGTTAAAATATCCTGGGCTGGGGAGATAGCTCAGTGGAATAAGCACTTGCCTGGCAAGAGCAGGGTCCTGAGTTCAATCCCTGGTGCCACAAAAATAAAATAAAATGAAATAAAATATCCACTTACGCCACACTTGTAATTAGAAGATAAAAATAATGCTTGGAAAAAAGGTTCAATTTGATTTCTCAGTTCTTATAGTATATGCAAGCACAAGAGCTTTATTGCAACTCTAGATTATTTTCATTTTTTGGAACTGGGAATTGAACTTAGGACCTCACGCTGGCCAGGCAGGTGCTGTGCCATTGAGCTATGCTCTGGTACTCAAATTTGTGTTTGTAAAGCAAAACTAAAAAATTATTTTGCAAGCAGTTCAGCTCTGGTCCCCATCAATTTAATATTTACAGTGACCACTCCTCGTCCAGAAGAGGTTCATCCATTAGGAATACAAAGATGCAAGCAACAGCATCCTGGCCCTCAAGGTGGTCACAGTCTAAGTGGATATAAAAGCAATGCAGAAAATCCCCCAAAATCTGTCAGTAGGAGTGGGCAAGTGTGGCTGCATCTCTTTCTTCTCCAAGTATGGATCTGGCTGCTTAGGAAAAATGCAGACTCTCAGGCCCCACTCCAGACCCACTGCACATTTATTTATTTATTTATTTAGGTATTGGGAATTGAACTCATAATCTAACACTTGCAAGGCAAGTGTTGTGCCACTGAGCTATGTCCCCAGCCGGAGACCCACTGCACTTTAACAAGATCCTCAAGAGACTGTTGTATACATTAAAACTTAAAAAGCAGACTTCTTCCACAGAATCAAGTGTGGACTTCTTCCATTGGTCAGCTTTGGGTCATGAGAGACCTAGCTCCTTATTCCTTCTCTCACTTGCTGCCTCCAGGCGTGAGGTGCAGTCTGCAGTTTGAGGAACATTCCTACATGCTTCTGGGTCTTTTCCAATGATGCTGGTGACAGTGATGAGCTTTAGAGATGGTCCTTAGAGTTATGAGGCTGAAGAGACCCTAGGAAAGAGAAGAGGACAAAAAGCTAAGACCTAGTGATCAGGAGACTGTATTAGAGACTGGAGCAGAAAGAGCACAACAAAGGGACCAATTGTGGAGAGAGGTGGGAGTAGAGCCAGGCTACGGCTCAGGAAGATGGGCAGCAGAAAAGTCAAAGAAAATGAGAACAAAGATAATGTCATTGAGTGATAGCTTGGCATGGGTAAAGCTTGAAAGTGGCTCTTGGTAGATGAGAGAGAAAACTGGATTATAAAGGGGTAGGAAGAAAGGATGCAGAAGTGCTGCCTCTAACTCCTTCCCCAAGAAAACTGGCAAAAAGGCAAAGAAAACAGTCAGAAACTTGGGCCAGTTGAAAGGCTGCACATGTCTTAGGTCAGAATCAATGGGTGCAGGGACAGCTATAAGGAGGGTGAATCAGGTTAGAATACATAAACTACCAAATATGTGTCTCTTATCTGGAGGAATGAACATTTTCTGTTCCATCTGCTGTCAAATAAAAGGAGACCAGAGACACTAATAAATTACTCCAGGGACCTTGTTAGCACCAGCTGCCTGCATTCTCTTTCTCATTCTCAGCCCACGAAGACCCTTGCAGCTTAAACGCCAACATACCAGTTGGCAAGGTAACAAACTGCTAGACAATCCAGGAGAATAAAAGGATTGCCCCCTGGAGACCCTAGTGTCACGAGCTACTAATCTAGAGATCTCTGATGCTTTATCTCCTTTATATATTGTGAGTTTAAAACATACTAGAGGGCCCGGCGGAATGGCTCAGTGGTCTAAAGCGCCTGCTTGGGAAAGCTTGGGCGGCTTCAGGGACCGCAGTTCAATCCCTGGCACCACATGCTGCGCCAGCCCTGCCCTCAGGGCGGGCTGAGCCGGCCATAAAAACGAGTGAATAAACAAAGCTTCTGAAACAATAAATAAATAAATAAATAAATAAATAAATAAATAAATAAATAAAACATACTAGAATGCAGACATGTGGTATAGGGGTTTGGTTGTTCTTGCCAGAACACAGGGTTTCACATGCAAACACATAAATGTAACCTGTTCTCACATGGAAGGCCAGTTCTCAATGACCATGGTTTTCTGGATAATAAAGTTTTCATTCCTTCTCTCCTTACCTGTCTGACCTCATCTGCCTTTTTTCAGTATTGTGAAGGATGAGTCTGAGGCTGGAAACAGGTTGAGAAACATACAAAAAAGACACTCCGGATACTACAAGAAAGGGGAGGGAAGGCAAGCAGTTTTCAGTCTCTTAAGGCAACCAAAGAGAGGGATTGAAAGTTGCACTGGAAGCAAGCAGGTGGATGGGTGGGGAAGACAGATGTCTTCAATGATTTAGAGAGAAACAGAAGACTTAAATTCGGAGTCAGAGAGCAGGAAGAATGTGAGAAGTAGGAAAGATAATGGACAGAACAGAAAACTGCAGCGTATTTGATAAAACACAGCTCATCTGGAGACAGAGCATTATTCCAGCAAATCCCCTACAACATGGAAGAAAATGCAACGGACGTATGAGATCCACTTCACAGAGAAATAATTTCATGTTAAAACTGTGACACTGATTTATAAAGCAATGTAATTACTGGACCTTGGTCCCAGTTTTCTAAAAGGATAAGGTAAGGCCCTAAACTTGTCAGTCTTTGCATGCCTAGACCACCCAGAGATAAAATTCGTGGGCCAGAGCTCAAAATTCCTCCAGTCTGTTTGCTTTTGCTTCTAATTAGCTGGAGCTATTTCTAAAACAAACAGATTTGCTCCTCTCCCAGATGTCCTTGCAGCCCTGTTCTCACTGCTATCTGCACTGAGAACCTTTTCTCGACATCTGTCCAGCTCCTTTCTCTGGTTCCTTCTCAACTTCACCTGACCCCTCACCCCATCCTTTCCACAGATCCCAAATACCCCTTCAGCTTCTATCATTACTGTTATGGATTACGTGTAGTTGTCCCCCCAAAGCCTCATGCAATCATAGGGCGAGCACTTCTGGAGTTTGAGACTTGAATGATGATCCATTGGAATTACGTGTTTTAGTACTGTTGGGATTATGGTCTGAGTACTGCTGAGACTATGGGTTTGGCCTGAGGCAGATAGGCTAAGGCAGAGAGCCTGATGTAATTTAAGAAGAGAGACAGAGAGACAGACTTGCACTGTTGTTCTGCTACCCTGGTTGGTCGGTTGCCTCTGTCGCAATTGTTGCTGTTCCACCGCCATGAACTGGATGCGCTCTGCCCTGTTCCACTCAGCCTTGGGCCAGTTGAATATGGACTGAAACCTCCACAAACTGTGAGCTAAATAAACCTTTCCTTCCTTCACTTTGAGTGTCAAGTATTTGTCCCAGAAATGAGTACAAAGCAACTAAGACAATTACCTTTACAGTATACCTCATTTCTATTTCTGCTTTCCAGTTTCCAGTTGTCTTCAGTCTTGACATTAAATACTCATTACTCTGTCTTTCCCTCGTTAGCCTCAATTCTGTTCCCCCAAGCTCTGCCTTATAACTATTCATCTTACTGTATAGTTTTGTGATGTTCTCAGACTCTTGATTCCAAAGTATTTAAATGACTTCCAGGTTCTCTGTGAGCTTCTCTGTCTCCTAGTCAGTCTTTCATACAAGCATCATTTGTTGTCTAGTCTATGTTAGGGACTGCATACAAAAAATAAGCAAGGAACTTGATGTCTAGAGAGGGCAAAAAATTCAGATAAATCTAGTGTTAGGGAAGAGTTCTTAGGAAGAGGAAGTTATTTCTGTACTAAGTTCCAGTTCTGGTGAATCAAGTTGCTGCATGTGCAAAGGCCCTGAGGCCAGAGAGTGAGCAGTAGTTGGATATCACAAGCACTTCATTCTAGTGCCTTAGAGCTTGCATGTGGTGGGGAGCAGAGCCAAAACAACGTAGAGGGGTCAGACTTCAAAAGGCTAGGCATGCTATGTGGGGGTTCTGGTTCTATCTTGTAAAATGTGCGGTGCTCGAGGGTGCATCCTGCTGCTGGAGTTCAGTGGAGGAGTGCTTGCTTAGCATGCAGGAGGCGCTGGGCTTAATTCCCAGCACTGGAGAAAATTTTTAAAAAGATGCAAGGGGAGAAAAGCAGGAAAGATTGGAGGCAAAGGATAGAGGGTTAGAGATCTCTTCAGTCATCCAGGTGAGAAATTCCTGGGGCCATTAGCAGCAGCAGCGCTTTTCAGAGGCTGTACTCGTCCTGTACATTGCCTTGTATTGCTATTTGTGTACATATATTTTTTTTAACTTCCTGAAATTACTTGCCTCTCCCTTCCCCAGCAAACCATAAACTCTTTGAAGATAACTCTGGACCTTAATCTTATCTAGGTAGAGGCCCTCTGTGCCAAGATCTGTCCTGATGTCAGCAGAACCAGAGAAAGTGAAAAAACAGGGACTAGCATAGAAGCAGGAGGCAGGAGGCAACACACAAGCCAAAAGAAAGGAATGTGAGGTTTCTTTTGCTCCGACCCCACACTTCCTGCAGCCCAGCTGGGCTCCCACTCAGTTCTGAGAAGCAAATTCTGAGTCACCTCTTTCTTCCTAAGCTCTTCGCTACCCCCAAAGAGATTTGGAAGCCACAGGGTATGCAAGTCCATTGGGTTGCAGCACCATCTTATATTCCTCTTCCTATTCACCACACTGTAGAGACCAACATTAGTGATGCCAATGGCCAAGCCAAGAGTCTAGCCAGACTATAACTGTCTTTCGCCCTTGAGAGCGTGCTGCCCCTGGAGATAGAATTTCTCTGGAACAGTAGGTAGAGGGTAGTGAAATTAGCCCGGAGAAGCTGGGCGGGAGGAGGGCATGAGCAAAGACAGACATCCTTTCAAGGCAAGAAGTAGAATCAAACGATTTAAGCCGCTTCTCGTGTTACCAGCTCTTGGCTCTCTTTTTGGTAATTGCTTGTTTACTCACTCCCAGTTTCTCAGAGACTGTTGGACTTCTGCTGCTCTGGGAGTTGTGGGCTTACCTGGCCCCCTTCTCCTCCTCCCACTTTCCCCCTGTATAGAACCCGCTGGGAAGAAACAAAGACCAGAGTTCAAGTCCTAATGAGGTCTCCAGTGAGGCAGAGGTGATAGTCTCTATTCAGCGGGGGCAAAGGAGAAGCTGAAATCCCTGAGCCAGCCCTTAAATTAGCAGTTGGCTTGGTGCTTGGAATGAGTATTCCTGGGAGGGGGCAGGGCCCTAGAATCTGTTTTCTAGGACAGGGGCTTTTAAGTCCAAGTAGCCCTTTTCTGGGCCTATTTCTTATCCAACCTACAGTGTCTTCCTAGCGTGGATGTTTGACTGTTACAATTTAATAAACCCATGAAAGTCAGGGTGGATTAAAGAGGTGAAGAACACAAATATGCAAACTGCACTCATAAGATGAGTGAACAGAAGATAAGTGAATCCTCCCGACTACAACTGGTAAGAGTTTGCACTACTGCTCCCCAAAGGGACAGATGTTGACCCTTTCATTAATTAAGGTCCTTATCTGCATTACCATTGTGAAAGATGATCGTGTAGTCTTTTAAGTAATGCTCTGTGCCTCTGAAGACCACAGAGATTTTGTGAAAACAGTGACTATGGGGTGGGGCCTTGCTAGAAAAAGTCAAAGGCGTACAATTCTTATCTAATTAAAACCCATTATCATTTACTTACAAATGGGTAGGGTTGTAACAAAGTAACCGTTAGGAGACCTGAGGTCAGAGATAAAATGCTAACAAAAATGTCAGTGTGAACCTAATTGAAGAGTTTACTATTTGCTTTTCCTTGGGGACTTTAGGTTGTTAAGGATTCTTAGCCTGTCTCTAAGTTTTGTTTTCCCTCGGGGTGCGGTGGGGTGGGGCATTAGAGTCCTTTGCAGGGGAATGAAGAGCCACATCTGGAGGGCATCTAGGACCTCTTTTTCCTTTCCTTCTGTTCATCGTACCCTAACTTCAGCAGTACCTGTAGCATCCTTTAGTCTTGGTTTCACATTCCTTTTCCAGTTGGATCGTCCTCCCTCATTCTTACTGGGCCAATCAATCCTTCCAGACATTTCTGTAATATTTGTTCTTGTTTCCTTTCCTAAGCAGACCAAACCATCCTCACCTCTATGTCACTTTTATCTCCATATTTTAGTCCCCAGCTGGCACTTGCTATAGCCTGGAGGTCTGGGGAGACTCAGGTCTGGTTGTGGCCTTCACAATGTACATGACTTTGAACAAATCACTGAATCTTTCTGAGCCTTAGCTCCTTGATTTTAAAATAAACCTTGCCAATTCCAACTCACACAGTTTTGAATTAAAAATGAGACAACTGTGTAAGTGCTGAACAAAACGCCAGGTGGTAGAGGTGGTAGGAGGGGAGCTAAGCTCTAGGCAAAGACATTTGTCTTAGTCTCAGGCTGCCATAATGAAATACCAGAGACTGGCTGGTTTAAACAAGAGAAAATTTCTCACCAGACCCAAGCAGTGATGATGAACCTTCTAGAAAATGAGTGGCCAAACTGTAACCCCAAAGCCACTTATTTGCCAATACTGCAGTTACTGAGTGCTGAGGTTTCAGTCTGGAAAAAAAACAACTCACACAGAGTCTTTTATCTTAGAAGAAAAACACAGTAACATGCATGCCATCGGTTCACTAGAACCCGTCTGGAGACTGGAAGTATGCCACGAAGGTGCCAGCATGATTGGGTTTTGCCAAGGGTTCCTTCTGGCTTGCAGTACGTGTGTTTCTCTCCCGCTGAGGCCACCATCCTATCACCCAGGTGACCTCATTCAATGTTAGCTATCTTGTAAGGCCCTTATCTCCAGATGTAGTCATAGAGGGGTTAGGCTTCAACATATGAATCTGGCAGAACACAACTCAGCCATTGCAACAGGACTATTGGAGATTCATCGGCATACAGAACCCATCAGTTGCTCCCCTCTCCATTTTATGTTAATGTACATGAATTATGACTTTTATTCCAACTTATTAGCTGCCAAAATCATTATAATGTTCAGTGCTGGGATATACCCCAGCAGCACAACCACCTGCCTGGCAAGGGAAAGGTTCTGAGTTCAACTTCCAACTAAAATAATACATTTATATGATGTCCTGTGGCTAATGAAGGGTATTTCATAGGTCACTTAATCTTCATAATCACCATTTCACAATGAAGAACATTGAGGCCTAAATGGCCCAGCCAATCCTCTTTCCACCATACCAAGGTATCTGCCTATGACCACTTCAAGGAAAACGCAGGGCTGCAGGAACTGGCAAAATCTAAACTCAAATTTAAATTCTTTGCTGTGCCACCACTGAGACGCTTCACATGCATTTGCCTACAGGTAAGTCCTTTCTCCCTGCTCTGGGATTTTATGGAGTGTTAAAAGTAAGGGGGGAAAATGTGGTAACATTTTAATAAGATATTTTATGTTCATTTGTTTTCAGATCAATTTCAAGGCATCTACATACTTTCTCACTGTACTCTGGGATGCCTCGTCCACCCAGGTCAGTTGGCTGAGGCACTATCTAGTACCCATTCACTAGTTATTACCTTCGTTTAGAATCTTCCCTGTGCCCTGAACCAGCTAACGTCCAGAAGCGGCCTGGATCCTTTGAGAATTAGCATAAAAGGTACTCTCCCAGGTCTGCTCCGCACACCCACATAGGGACATCTCAGTTCTGACAGACACCCCTGAGCGGTAGACCCTCTTTTGGGGACTGGCAATACTATTCGCTTGGGTTCAACTAGGACCAAGCTTTGCCAACACCGTCGAGGGGAGGGGGTCTTTCCAAAAGGGAGGAAAAATGGAGTTCACCGCACAACGCGGCTCCATATCCGAGCGCGGTTCCCCTCCCGCCCTTCCCTGCGCGCGCAGCCCTGCCGGACCCTCGGGCAGCTGGGGCTTCTTCTTCCCATCCCACTTTCAAGTGGCCGCGCAGGCGGGGGATCGTCCGCGAGGTCTCCGCCCTTGCAGGAGGAAGGGAGGGGACATCCAAAGAGGGGGTTCAAAGAGACGTGAAGGTCAGGCGAGGCCGGGGAGGCTCCGCGGAGAAAACGAGGGCTGTCCCGCAACTCCATCGCCTGGCCCTTCGCGCAGCCTCCTCCAGGCACTCGCCTTTCCGGGCCGGGCGGAGGGGGAGGGGAGGCTTCCTGCCCGGCGCCCGCGGGCCGGGCGCGCCCTGCCCGCCCAGAGCAGGCCCCGGCCGGCTGCGCTCGGCGCCTCGGGCGGGAGGGGGCGGGGCCGCGCGGTCGGAGCTGCCGCCCGCGGGCCGCAGCCGCCGTTGCTAGGTAACCCGGGCGCACCGGCCCGGGGAGGCGGTCGCGGCGGGGGCCGACGGGCGGAGCGCAGCGGGCGGGACGGGGGCGGGAGTTGCTGCCGCGTCGCTATGGAAACGGCGCAGTTATTTCCAAGCCCCGGGCCGTGCCAGTGGCATGGTGCCAGGGTGCGAGGGTACTGCGGGCCAGCCGCAATCTGCCGCGGCCGGGCCGGCACACGGCGCCCTGCTGCGGCGCGGGCCCCGCAGGCGCGAGGTCCCCGCTGAGGAGGGGCAGGCCGCCTCGCCCGCCTCCTCACGGGCCCGGGGCGCTCCGGGCTGCACGTGCTGCCCCCGCAGCCTACCTCGCCAGACAAAGCGGGGCTTCCCGGGCGCGTTTCCTGCCCCCTCTTCCCTCCGGAGCCCTTTGATTCCTGTCCGCCCCTGCCTGTCTCGCACTCGCCCCACCCCGCTCTGCTGCCCCCTGGAGCGCCTGCTTTTGTGCTCGCCACCTCAGGTTTAGCCTCCCCAGCTTCTTGCACAGCCCCGGTGGACCCCTCCCCCACTCTGGTCGCCGGGTACATGTTTCCTAGGGCGACGGCTTCCTTCTCCTCGTAGTTTTTAGCTTCCTGTTACCTTTTCTATTGTTCTTTCTCTTCTTGTCAAAACCTCTCTTTCTGACCTCTGCCGGGTAGAGACTTTCAGAAACCGTCTTGCGGTCTCTGCCGCCTTCCTCTTTGCCTAGGCACTGTTGCTCTAAGGGCTGGGGACAGCAGGTGATAAGTCGCAAATGGCCACTTTGACGAGATTCCTTTTGTATGTCTCTGACTCGCCCTTTTTTCTGTCACCCTGAAATCACACGATTTGGACACCATGGGCCGTGGGGTTCTGTTGTTGCTGCGGTCAGCATTCTGCTTGGAATGCTGGAATGCTTCGAAATTCAAAGAAAGCCACTGGGAACTGGCCAGAGGCCTTTGAAGTGCAGCTCGAGCTCTAAACACTTCTCCTATCTCTCCGTGGTTTTTCCACCTCTGCACACCCATCGCCCCCCACCCCGCCCCAGCAGGCACATTGTTCATCCCCTTGGCACCAGCTCCGCAGGAGGAAAGGGCAGGTCCTCGTCTCCAGGAAGGAAGGTGGGGCAGAGTAGCTTCTGCCGGAAGGGAAGGAAAAAGGAGGGAAGGAAGGAAGTGGCTAAACCAAAGAAGGTGGAATCCGGTGGGAGGGCTTTACATTGTTCTAACTTCTTTCCTTTTTAGTTCTGGAAATTCAAGGCCAAGGCCATTTCAGAACCAAGGTTCTGCTGCCATTTCCAGAATCCCAACCTGGTCTGCCTGCCTGAAGTTGGATGGGGTAAAGGTTGGGGGGAGGGGCGGTTCTACCTAACTTGCAAATTGTAGGCACCTACATTTTAAAGGTGCACATCTACCATCAACAAAGTGTCCTTGAGCACCAGGATTAAACTGTAGGTAGGGAAAATATTTCTGTTGCTGTTTGAGACAGGATCTCGACATGTAATTTAGGCCTCAATCTCACCAGCTAGGTAGGGAAAGTGTATTTAATATTTAACATTTCTGAGGACTTCCTACTACTTTGTGTTATAAAGAGTGCCCACTTAACAGAGTTCCCACTTAACACTACTTCATTTCAGCTGATATCAGAACCCCTACTTTAGTCCCATTATTTATTCATATATCTTTGGTCCTGGGATCAACCCAGGGCCTCAAGCATACAAGGCAGATGCTCTACCACTGAACTACACCCCCAGTCCCTACTCACCAACTTTAAAACTCACTGCTTCAGGGAAAAATACTCCCGAAGATCTCTGTCCAGGATTCCCTACTCCTGTCCTGTGGGCTAGGCCAGGGCCAGATGCAGGCCCCAGAAACACTGGCAACTAAGTGCTTTGATCATTCTAAACCTGTGGTCCAGCAGTGAGGATGTTGAATTATATTTTGAGAGGTTTGTTAAGTGACTTCTACACAGAGTATACTTCTTTGCATCTCTGTTCATGTAATGCCCAAGTACAGCGCTAGAGGACCAGCCAGTTTTCTGGCTCCATCGGTGGTGCATTGTTCATTCAAAGCTCCAGAATGAAAAAAAAAAAAAAGAGCAGTGCTTTGGAAGATATTTTCTAAAAACCTAGTCAAAATTAGCCTTCTTGGGACCAGCAGGATGGCTCCGTGGTCTAAAGCGCCTGCTTAGGAAAGCTTAGGCGGCTGCAGGGACCGCTGTTCGATCCCCAGCACCACAGGCTGCACCAACCCTGCCCTCAGGGCAGGCTGAGCCAGCCATAAAAATAATTAAATAAACAAAGTTCTGAAACAAGAAAAAAAAAATTAGCCTTCTTTTGCATTTTCCCACCTGGGTTTGTGAAGAGGATTTCTGAGCACACTGAGCAGAGGCCAGAGGGAGTGTGTAAACATGCATCTTTGTGTGTACACCATGGGGAGAGAATTACCAACACTGCCGCACTTAGGATGGGATGGGGCAGGAAGGTGTCCAGTATTCCCTGATTCTCTTGTATTTATTAACTTCTTACCTGTTGGTAGAGGAAGGCATGGGAAGTCACATGGATAGTGAGCAGGGGGGAGTAGTGAGGCATGAGCAGGAATGGGGCTCAGGACACTGCTTTCCTTCCTGTTGCTTCACTGCCCTGGGATGATATTTGGGGAAATTTTGCTACCACTCTAAACCAGTCAAGCACACCACAAGACCATGGTCCTGTGCACTTTCTGGGAGCCCTGAGTTGGAGCACCTCTTAGCACTTACACTGTCTCAGAAGATCAACCTGGTGAATAGTTCTGTGGTTGCTGTGTGTGGGATTGCGAGAGTTGGGGGGGGATTGCTTGCAAATGGAAGGAAAGGAAGGATTTTCTCATTAACAGAGAGCTCTGCTGTGAGAGAGATGGGCCTCCTTTAGGCATCCTAGTCATAGAAATGGTCACGGAACCAGGCCAGATACTACCTCCCGGGAATCCTCAGTGCATGTTCTTGGGTTGTTTGGAACTTGAACTCATGGTCCCTTCTAACCTGAAGATTCTAAAATTTTGACGTGTACCAGTGACCTATGCAGCACATGATAAGTACCTCTTGCTTTACTAGGGATTCCATTTGTCAAGTATTTGCTTTGTCCTTTGTACAGCAACTCTACTAGACACTATGGAGATGGAGAGGTGTGAAGCGAGGGCTTTATAGTCTTCATAGAGCCACTAACACTTGGGTAAAGTAAGGTAGGAAAAGTCCAGGCAGCGTGACCCATCCTGTCCTCTGTGGCTGCTCAGTCAAAGCCTAGAGATGCAGCATCATATACACTATTGTTCTGTGATTTGGATTTTTCTTGACATTTTGGATCCAGAGATCTGCAGACTGGCTTTGATTTGTAGGAGTGGGGCAGAAAAGGAACTGTATTGAGACAGAAGGGCAGAGAGAGCTGGTTTGCACCTGTGAGGTTTGAAGGCTGACTGAATGAGGATAATGTCTGCCCTAGCAGGATGTGCTAGGATAGGGATGGGAATGAAAACCAGGAGGAAAATGAGGTGGAAATGAATGAGTTCCTGTAGGAGGAGGTAATGAGGTGAATCAGAAAAATCTGTCACCAAGAACCAAAAGAGATAGGGAGTGTTAACTTCTCTTACTCCTTTTAAAAGATGAGATGAGTTAGTTAGAGGGCCTGGACTTATGATGATAGATGTGTTTTGTTGGCTCCTAGCAGGAGCCCAGGGATGGAGTAGGTAGGGGGTTGCCATGGCTGCTGTGAAAGATGATGACAGCCTAGCACTTGGGCAGCCTGGGATGGCAGAGGGGCCCTTAAGTCTTTGTGTGTGTTAGGCAAGAGGAGTGTCCTGCTGAGCCTTAGGGACTCCTCCTCTGGCCAGTGCTCACCATGTTGTTCCCATCAGCATGTCCTTCAGGACAGGCCTGGGTATCTGAGGGACTCGTAGGACTTATGAGCCAGAAAAAAAATGTGGGGTAAGGGTGAAAGTGACCACGGCAGGTTTGTAAGTGTCTGGGGGAAATGGCTGTGTCCCTCTTTAGGATTCTAAGTAGTGTATCTGTTTATGTCAGCGTTAGAATCCTAGCATCCTTATCAGTGGGAAACCCTACTTGGTTAGTTTTTGTGTTTGTGTGTTTCCTGGAATAGGTTTGTTGTGTTTGTGTTTCTTGGAATAGATTTCCTCTGCCCTGATGGTGGATACTCTCAGAATCTCATGCCCAGAATATTCTTTCAAAGATTATTTCTAGTAGTTGGGAGAAGGATTGGGGTGTGATCTGAAGTAAAGATCAGGATTCAGAAGCAATAATGTAGCCAGGATTTACAAGGGAATAGATTTATTTACTTATTTATAGGTTTAATAGAGGACACATAATTTATAGGAGTTTTTAAGGATTATTTTATAATATTCACTCAAAAAGTCAAATGCAGCAGATTGTAAGAGATCTGTCCATGCACTAGAGACCCAAGGAATCCAGCTGAGGGCCTGGATTCCGTGGCAATGTCCTGCAGAAATCCAGCCAAAGACATAGAGCCCATGGCAATGCCCTCCACGAGTTGTGCTGGAGGTCTAGAGTCCACAACAATGTCTCTTGCAAATCTGTGTCTAGGATCTGTGCTGAGAAGGTTCAAAGGTCAGTGATGGAAGCTAGAACGTCTTCACCAGTGGAATGAAGGATTTGTGCCATCCAGCTGAGGGATTCGGATTGGAGCCAAGAAGTAACACTGAAGACAAGAACCAAAGCTCCCCCGAAGAGAGCTTCAGTCATCCTCAGTGACAATGAGAACTGAATTCATATTAGGAAAACCAGCATGCCAAGTTTCCAGGAGAATCAATAGCACACCATCTTCCCTCCAATTTTGCTTTTATGTTGTCAGTAATCTTCAGGGGGGCTTTCCATACCCAGAGCTATATTGATTCAATTCAGTTGGATGTTACAACTTGACTATTAGTTAACCCGCCACAAATAAGATCTGGAACTGGGGAATTTTGAGGCTGTGGGCTAGGTTCAAGCAGAGAACAGATCCAGTCCTCAGAAACCTTTTTACCGTCTTCCCTTCATCTCTGAGGAGTGGGAGGATGCTACAGCTGTCCCTGGGTCCTGGGTGGAGGCTAATGGTACTCTAAATGGTAGAGCCTGTGGACCTTGGAATGTGACCTGGGTCATTGGAGTACCTCCTATTGTAGATGGATGCTGGTGTGGGATTTCAATCTGCCTTGAATTTGAGACTAGGAAAGCTGCTTCTGGGAGTAGTGCTCTTTGCATTCAGATCGTCACAGGGCTCTTTACTTTGAAGAATGAACAGAAGCCAGAGGCTCAGTTTGACAAGAGCTCTGCAGGGGAATTGCAGGATGCTGCGGGAAGCTCTTCTCCTGCTTGGATGATGGATGTGACAGGGCTTTTGTGAGAAAGGCAGGCAGATGCCAGTTGCATTTTGGGTATTAGCTCTTGCTGGTAGCTGAGCCCTTAGAGTTCTGTCTCTATAGGGTGAGGGTGTGGAGGAGGCACAGAGTTAGAAGCTGGGGAGGTAGGGTAGAGGATGGGCTTTCCAGCCAGATAGGACCGGATCATATGCTGGGCACACTAGGCAGAGTGATCAAGAGCAAGCCGTCTTGCCCAGCGTGCCTCCTCTGTCTCTGAGAGCTGAGTGAGTGTCACATGCACTCTAAGGCTCTCGGGGCTTCCTTCCCTGTGAGTAACACTGTACTTACTACTCCTGCCTGCCACCTTTTGTAGCTTTTATCTTCACCCTTGAGTGAGATGTTCAAGAGCTAGTTGAGGTTAGGGGCACAGAGGCTCATAACCACTTTCCTAATCCAAGGAAAATCCTCCTATAGCCAGTATTCAAGCCTTTGTGCCTCTTCCCTGCCCTGCCTTTCTGCCTCCTTCATCTTTTGCTTCTAGTAAGCATGTGTAGTGCCCTGAAGCCTTGAATTTGTAATTTTCCAGAGCGTACCCTGCTCTTGTTCCTGTGTGTCTCTGCTCTCCCTTCTCCCTGGAACATTCTTCCCCTGCCTGAAAACAGAGATGCCTGGGTCATTCTATGAGACCTTTGAAGGAGGCTGTCTCATCGTTTCCAGTGTTCTTTTCCTGATACCTACATGTCCCCAGTCTGGGGTAAAATGTCCCTTTTCAGTGCTCCAGGAGCAGGTGCACACTCCAGTCATAACAGTTAGCATTTTCGCTTGGGCTACTGTGTTCTTTTTTTCCCCTAACAAGGAAGCAATTTTTCAGGGGGAATTACTGGTGCTTTTAGTACAGTGCCTGATAAGGAACTAGCACTTGTTTATTTGCTCAGTTGCTAATTGTTCATTCTCTGTAGCCCCCCCCCATTAGAATTTAAGCTCTGTGAAAAAGATCTCACTTTCCTCATTCAATGCTAAAGACTAATATCCAGCAGTTTCCAGTAAATATTTATTGAATGAATGCATGGAAATCATGGGCTCTGATTCAGATTTTCTTTTTCCTTGGCTGCCCTAGTGACCTCATGTGAGCTCAGCATCCTTAGAGTGGTACAGTGGGACTTACGGCCAAGGCACACCCCTTACACATCACTTCAGTGTACCTGCTGGAACCTTACTCCTGCCTGTACTATTGTGATTGGTTCTGTGCAGCGTTTCCAGCCTTGTTTGTGGCCAGCTCCTAAGTACAGAGGAGTTGGGACCATGTGGCAATTCTTGGGGAACCAGACATAATGGATGAGAGCATTCCTTGCTTCTTCCTCTGGTGGCTCTTCCTGAGATATATTTCAGAGTTTTCTGAAATGGTCCACACGATTGGTTGACCAGTTGACCCTTAGCGTGGACAGTTTCATGGTGAATCCCTGTGGTACTGCTCTCCTTCTGTGTCTGCCTCTTGGGATCACATTCCCAATGGCCTACTTGCACATAGGTCTGCGTCTCAGGCCGTACTTTTGAGGAACCTCAGTAAAAACAATTCCACTCCTTGTTCTGCACTTACTACTTCTATCTTAACTTCTGTGCTTCTGTCTCCTTAAGCGAAAAGTGAGTAGTCCACTGCATAAGGTTTTATAATATTAAGTAATGTAACATATATGGGAGTGTTGAATGCAGTCCCCCATGTATTGTCAGGTATTCACTAAAGGCTTCTGTTTTTCTAGCTGCCTGTTTCTGTGTAAAGGCAGGTCTAAGAAGCCTTATTGCCTTCCTTATTGAGGAGGCCCTCTGAGCAAATGTTGCTGAGCATGCTTTTCGTTCTGGTGGGAAAGCCAGATCACAGGAGCAAAGGGTGACTAGGCCAGATGACTCAGGAATTTAGCAACTGGATTATTCTTCTCTGGAGCATTTTGTAAACATTGGTCAATGGTGTCTTGCAACATGCCTGGCAGGTGGGAGGTGGGGAAAAGCAAGGGTGTGGAGGATGTGGAGGCAGGGCAGAGGCCAAACATGTTGCTCACAGAGGCCAGGGTGGCATGTATGAAATGTTCTTCAGGCACAGTGGATTGAAGTGTCTTCAGGGAGGACTGAGTGGTGATGAATGCTCAAGTCTCTTTCTGCCCCTACTTTTCTGTCAGCCCCATAGCCTCTTCCAGATGGCAACATTTTGCTGCAGAGAACTATCTGAGTTCCTCGTGCTTTTCCATCCAGGATGGCCCAAAGCAGTGAAGACTAAGAGCACAATTTCTCAACTGACTGTAAGGGACTGGGAAGAGATTTAGGGCAAGGTTGTACTGGGCTCCCTTTTAGTGTATATGCTGTATGCTTCCTTAGCTTGCAGGCAAGGCAGATTCTGAGAACATTTTGCCCATCAGTTACTGGGAAGCTCTTTAGGAAATGACTCAGGAGGGTTGGGTCAGCTTTCTTGGCTTCTAATCATTACATCTTGGAGCAGGACGGCCTCTACTTCCCACCTGCCCTGGAAATCTCAGCAGATAGTTGGGAACAACCATGCTTACAGTTCTGCAAAGGGATCCTCTTTCTCTGCAGCACCCTCTACCACCCTAAGCGAACTACGGGAATGGGGCATTGAGGGCAGGGTAAGTGACTAGTGTGTCCCCTTCACAGAGGTCTGGAGGTACCTCCTTCTTTGAGAACCACTGCTCCCCACTACCACACTCTCCTAAAGCCACAAGATTCTTGCCTTCTTGGAAGACTGGTAGACATAGATAGCAGAAGTGTGGCCTCAGCTCATATCTTGTTTTTCTGTCTGCTGCCCCTCCAACTCCCAGACCCCACTCCCTACCTTCATTGTTGGCAGCAGTTGGAGGCCTGAGCTCTGTCACCTGTCAAAAGCCGCACACTGTGAGCTTGTCATAGTGCCTATTTTCAGGCTGCTGAGTGTGCCTAGAGACCCTGGGCTGTGCCAACGCTGCTGCCCCGAAAGGGCTTCCCTTTCCCATCTCCTAGCCAGCTGCTCAAAATGGATAGTAGAGGGAGCCAAGACCTGGGGACTTTCTCTACTGGAAAATCTCTATGAGGGGAAAGTAGAATGAAAACCATAGAGGAGATAGTGAGAGGGTGTCAACTAAGTCACCAGGGGCATTCATCTTTAGGCTTCCAAATTGCTGTTCTCATTTGGATGAACATGGTTATAGTCACCCCTGCCAACACCGCTTGAAAATGTGCAAGTTGGTTTAGGTGACTGCTCAAACTCCTACCCAGCTCCAGTCTTCCTTTCCAACTTGTCCTCTCCATACTCCAGTGCCACGATCAGCAGTTCAGGCAACAGTGGCTCTTTTATCACATGGGGTCATAAAAGAACTTGCATTTTTAAGGGTCTTTGTTTGTTTTGGCGGGGGGACCAGGGTTCAAACTCACGATCTTGCACTTGCCAGGCAGGCACTTTCGCCACAGAGCTATCTCCCCAGCCCCAAGGATAGTTCTTTTTTATGACACAGGGTTTCACTAGTTCAGGCTGGCCTCGAACTCACAGCAATCATCTTCCCTCAGCCTTCTGAGTGCTTGAAGGCATCATATGCTCACATTTTTGGCTTCTCATGGTCGTTCTTAAAGTGGGCTTCTTGGATCCACAGTATTAGCCTTAATTGGGAACTTGACATTCAAATTCACAAGCCCACCCCAGACTTAAACATGTGCAGGATATGGTCCAGTGATCAAACCTTCTAAGTGATTCTGAGGCTCTCTGAACCACTGCTTTATCACAGTCTGCAAGAACCTGAGCAAAGAAAGGCTTGTCGAGAGCAGAGAGGCCCATCCAAGCCAGATTCTGGGTGAGTGCCCTCCAGCTTGCACAAGGCCCTAGAGGCTCTCCTTTGCCAGCAGTTGTAGCAGAGGCCACCAGGAATGCTGAACAGGTACTTGTCACTGCAATTTCTCCCCATGGGTAGTGAGAATCCTCAGAGGGAGAAATACTCTTTCTCCAAGGATGGGGATGAGCTCAAAGAGGCAGTAGAATGAGAAAGAGAAGGAAAGAAAAAGGAAAAATGGCTTTTCCTCCAATGAAGGCCTCTGCTCTGGAAGGGGACCTGTGGTGACAATTGGTTAGCTGGTTGCTTCTGGGTCCAGTGGAAGAAACACTGGCTGAGGAGTCAAGAAAGATGATCTGTCTTTCCACTTTTGGCACGTCTTTGTTGCAACTTGAGGCAACTCTTCACAGCCTGCTTCCCAAACCATACAACAAAAGTAGTGTTACCAACTTCATTTATCTAAAAACATTACTCTGAGGATAAGAAAAGACCCTTGTCAAAGTTTTAGAAAGTTTAAAGTGTTTGGTATTTAACAGTGCTTGGTTAAAAAAAGAAAAAAATCTCTTTCTGTGGTCTAAATCCAAAGTGCAAGCAGAGCCAAAGGGTGGGTTCATGTGTTGGAAAGAACAATTGGGCACAAATCAGGATGCCTGAGCTCTGACTTGTGTTTTGCCAGTCAGTAGCCCAATACAGCAGGGTCAATTAATGTGATCATGGATCAGCTTCCTTCATCTGTAAAACAGAGATATTATATTTAACGCCAAACTAAGATTTAGCAGTGTTTGAGTCTGTTACTTTGATTAATTTGTACTTGCAGTCTTGATTCCCAGATGGGTTCCATCATATTTAGGCCTTTGATTCATGAAAAGAAAGAAAAACCAAAGAAAAGGCACATCAGGGAGTTTCTAGATCCGGCATTCAGGACCCAGGGCATGAAAGATAGGGACACAAAGCAGAGCTGGAAGCCTGTCTAGAAGTGTGAGGCTTATTCTCAGAGAAGCAACTAGATGGAATTTGGGTGTTTTTTCCTCCCATGAAGTACAGGCTGGTGGTTTATAAACGAGAGATCCCAAGAAAGGTAGGGGGCTTTATAGGCTTCTGTCCTCCTTCCTCCTCGACTTCATGATGGTGGGAACTCAAAGTCCCTTTTTCTCTTTCCCATCATGGCTGACAGAGCTGGAGACAGATCAGAAAGGAAGGTGACTCCAATATTCTTAACTTCATGTGTGACCCTAGGCCTGGCCTTGGGTAGGCCTCTTAGATAGCAGAGAGTAGATCGTTCAGTTCGGGAAAAAATAAGAAAAATGGGCTATTTCAAAGAATAAATAAAGGGCTGGGAATGTAGTTTAGTGCAAAGGCCCTGGGTTCAATAATCCTCAGTGCCACAAAATCAAAAACAAAACAGCGACAAAACTAGCATCCTCTTCATAAGAGCAGCTCTCCTGCCTCCCCAAGCACCCACCTCTGGCTCTGGTCCCTGGACGCTGCTGCTCCCACCCAGGCCAAGGGTGTGTGCCCTGAACCATGCTCACATCCTCATTCTTCTTCAGAGGCCACTCACAGGTTTGGGAGCAGTTAAGTGGCAGAACCGGTATCAGAGCACCCTGGGGCTCTAAGAGGCTATGGCTTGTAGTCTGGGAACAGCCCGAGGCTATTTTCTACTCCCTTAGTCAGCACTGGGTGGGAAGGGTGAGGGCCTGGGAAAGGGCAGTGGTGTGAGCTTCAGCAGCAATTGCTCCTCTGTAAACACGGTAATAGCAGGTCTGGGATCATGGTTGTCACCCCTGATAATTAGCACCTACAGGTCTTCCCCCCATAGGTGACCACACCAAGCTCCCGCACAGCCCAGGGGGCTGTGGTGTAAGCTCCAGACTTCCAGATCACTTCTTCCAGTTGCTAGGTAACAAGGAGTCTGCTGAAAGACTAGGGATCTCACTTAGGAAAGTCTCCCCAGCTCTCCCAAATCTCTGAAGTCTGAATCAATTGCTCTGCAAACAGAGACCTTGCGTGGTAGCTCCTCCCCAGGGAAGGTTAGGGCCTGGTCCAAGTGCAAAAATAGGCTGTACCAGTAACTACTGAGGGGCCTAGCTGGCCTTGGGAAAATGAATGAGGGGAGGCTGGCTTGGAAGCAAGCCTTTTGCTGACGTTTCATCACAGATAGTTAGGTCATGGGCTGAAGATGTCCTTCTGGGTCAAGGTTAGCAGGATCCAAGGCCATTGGTGCTCATCGCCCTCTAAGTTGGTTGGCACAAGAAGCAGCCCGGGTACTGGTCAGAGGGACTAAGGGGCAGCTCGGCAGAAAGAGAAAATGCAGAGAGAAACAGGGTGTGTTAGTTGGCATGTTCTGAGTGGCAAGAACCTGCATGTGTGAGGGGACAGGCCCTGACGCTTTTGGTTCTACTCCAGAGCTCTGTGGTCCAGTATGTGAGGCCATGGAGGAAGAGCAAGTTCGTGGAGCCACCTTGATTTCTTGCTGAAGCTGATGTGATCTGGGAGTTGGTGAACTGAAACTTACCTTTTCTAGGAATACTGACCTGTCTCAGGCAAGACTCAGGAATCCATTCCTGAGACACTCTGTCTCTGCACCATAGCTAGAGCAGGTACAGAGGAGGAGGTTGCAGGGTCCTGGATCCCCTTTATTTTTATCTGACATCACGTTTTCTTGTTGAGTTTTAAAGAATGTGTTTAGCTCTGTTCATCTAGTAGGAAGCTGTAGTTTAGAAGAGAAACCAAGACAGAGCCATTCAAACACAACTAACCTTCCTTAACCAGGTTACTCGGACAGGCAGACACTGGAAGCTAAAAGAGAAATGAGGACCCGCATGACTCAATTTATGGTCCTGGGAGGTGTCAGGTGCACTACTGCAACTACAGGTCGTTTTTCTTCTATTTTATTTTATTTTTGTCGTTTTGAGACAGGGTCTCACTATGCAGTTCAGGCTGGCCTTGAGCTCACTTTTGTAGCCCAGGCTGGTCTTCAACTCACACTGATCCTCCTGCCTCAGCCTCCCAAGTGCTGGGATTACAGGTGTGCACCACCATGCCCGGCATTCTTCTATTTTTTATTTATTTATTTTTGTTTTGCGGGACTGGGGTTCACACTCACAACCTTGCACTTGCCAGGCAGGCACTTGTGCCATGGAGCTATCTCCCTAGCCCCTCTTCTGCTCTTTTAGAGATAGTTTTTTTGTCTGAGAATAAGCTGCTCACCACATCCAGAGGTAGAGGCTTTACCTAAGGTGTAAGTAATACAAAGCAATCTGTCTTCTCAGAGAAAGCTTGGCCTCAAGGGTCCCTGCTTGTGGGATTCAGGTTGCCCCAGTTAGACTGGGGAGCATCTACCTCCTTATGTTTGGAATCCTGCTGCAGTTGGGCCACTGCGGAGGAGTGGAGGAGGTGAGGTGTGGCCCTGGTGTGGGAGCTGAGGAGGTGGACGCAAAAAGCTTCCCACGCAGCAGCTGGTTGCTCAGCATTCCTCACCACAGTCCTCCTCCTGGCCAGACTGCCCTGAGGGGGACAGAGGACTAGCACCCATTCCTGATGACCATGCCTAAGAAACATCATGATTATGGTCCCCTTCAGATTGAACAGATCTCCTGGGCTTCCCACCACATGCCAGGTACAGGCTCAGTGGTGCCCTACAGCTGTCTTGTTTGGGCTCCATTCTCTAGAGAATTCCAAGAAACAGGTATCAGCATTATTACAGGTGAGGGAATGGCACCTGGGAAGCTTACAGGTGAGCCATGAGAGCTGGTGCGTGCTGGTAATGCCTGCACTCTGGAAAGCTAAGGCAGGAGGATTGTAAATTCAGTCCCAGCCTGGGCAATTTAGCAAGACCTTCTCTAGAAATGTTTAAAAATACAGGAGATGTAGCTCAGTTAACCCCCAGGACCCTCCTACCCCCAATAAAAGAAGAAGAAAAAGGACTCAATGACTACCTCTCAGATTCAAGTTTGAACTCAGTTCTGTTTTCAGTTTCTACTGGGTGCTTCTTAGATATCCTTTAAGAATTTCAAACTCATTTTCTTTAAAACAAGCTTCACTATTCTTGATTCCTTCTGGGTTTGCTGTCTCAGTCAGTAGCCATCAGTCCGGCCACCACAAGTTTGGAAGTTTTTCTGGATGCCTCTCTTACTGTCATTTCTCCTCTCTGTATCTGTTTTTCTTACCCCTCCAACATTTCCTGACTGCAGTTCCTCATTTTCACTCCTGGGTCACTGACCTAATTTAGTCTCTACTCATTTATCAGTCTGATCAGCGCAAAAGTGTCTAGACGGGTCTCCTTCCTGCAATCTTCCCCACCCTTTCTCATCCAGCCTGCTGCTGGAGAGTGCCTCCCTTCGACTTTGAAGAGAAGGCAAACCTTGACCAGACACACTGATGCATGCTTGTAATTCCATCTACGTAGAGGTGAGGCAAGAGGCTTTCAAGCTCAGGGGTGTGGTGTCCCTGAATTCTATCTGTAGTAAAAAAAAAAAAAAAAAAAATTTTTTTTTTTTTTTTTTGGTTTTTTTTTTTTTTTTTTTTTTTTTTTTTTTTTTTTTTTTTTTTTTTTTTTTTTTTTTTTTTTTTTTTTTTTTTTTTTTTTTTTTTTTTTTTTTTTTTTTTTTTTTTTTTTTTTTTTTTTTTTTTTGTCTTTTTGAGACAGGGTCTCACTATGCAGTTGAGGCTCACCTTGAACTCATTTTGGTAGCCCAGGCTGGTCTCGAACTCGCACCGATCCTCCTGTCTCAGCCTCCTGAGTGCTGGGATTACAGGTATGAGCCACCACGCCCGGCTGGTTTTGTTTTTTAAATAAAGGCAAATATAAATATATTAGTTTCAAAAAAGATCTTTTGAGGGGGCTGGGGAGATAGTTCCATGGCACAAATGCCTGCCTGGCAAGTGTAAGGTCGTGAGTTTGAACCCCAGTCCTGCAAAAAAAAAAAAAAAAAGATCTTTTGGGGCTGGGCCCCCATAGCTGTTGTGTTACATCGAATCTTTACAGATACCCTTGCTCCCCACCCAGCACATGACCTGCCTGTTGTTTCTGTGTGTCACATATACCTTCACCCATGTTTTGTCCAAAAAAAAAATTTTTTTTTTTTTTTTTTTGCCTTTTTGAGACAGGGTGCTGCTATGCAGTCCAGGCTGACCTTGAGTTCACTTTTGTAGCCTAGGCTGGTCTTCAGCTCACACCGATCCTCCTGCCTCAGCCTCAGAAGTGCTGGGATTATAGGTGTGTGCCATCACGCCTGGCCCAAATTGTTTTTTATTCTTCAGTTGCTCTTGCCATTCACCTGTATTTGCTGCCCACATTTTATTTAGCTCTTATGAACCAATCCATATGCTCTTTCTTGTTACCATTTCCAGACAGCCCAGGTGGATGTGCTGCCCCTCTCTACTGCTATCTGTCCCCAGAACAGAGCTTGGATCTCTTGACCAGAAGTGGAATTATCTGATGCTTGACAATGGTATTTGTTACTTGAAGCCTGAAAAAAAAAAAGCTTTTTCAGGGGGTATACTACAACATTCTTAATTGCAAAAGTAAATTTTATAATGCTATGTGTATATATGGTATAGCTCATTCAAAGGAATGGAACGGCAGGTGTTAAACCCTACTATTGTCTGTCTGGGGTATTTGCATAACGTCCAATCATTTAATCAGCTGGGCTGAGACTGACGTAGAGACAAGACAACCTATCTTATCACAGTCATTCAGCCACATCTGGAGTTCAAACCCAGGCTAAGCTCTGCCCCATCCAGGTGATCCTGCTCTGACAGGTTATCCAGTTTGGAAATTCTCTTTTGGCTATTTGGGGTCTATTAAAACTGAGGCAGGGAATAAGGCAGGGAATATGCCCTAGTTTGGGGTTTTACAGGGGGAACAATAAAATAAAGGACACATTTTATAAAATTGTAATAGTTGGGCTGGTGAGATGGCTCAGTGGTCTAAAGTACTTGCCTAGGCAAGCTTAGGCAACCACAGGGACCACGGTTCGATCCCTGGCACCACATGCTGCACCAGCCCCACCCCCAGGGCAGGCTGAGCCAGCCATAATAATTTAAAAATATATATTAAAAAATATGTTAAAAACGTATAATAGTTACCCAAAGAATCACATACAAAGAGAACATAGGATATCTGTCCACACACTAAAGATCATGGTCACGTCCTGCATGAGTCCAGCTGAAGACCTAGAGCCCGTCACATTGCTGCCCATGAATCCAGCTGGAGGCCTAGAGTCCTCGACAATATTTCATGCAGGCCTGTTTTACGTATCTGCTCTGGGAAGGCACAAAGTTCAGTGATGGAAGCTGCACCAGCAGAATCATCTGTGCCAGCATGCTGAGTGATCTGAACTGGAGCCAGGAAGTGACACTCAAAAGTAAGGGCCAGAGCACTCCCGAAAACTACCACAGCCATCCTTAGGGACAACAATGTCTGGAGCTCTTGTGATGATGAGAAAGGCCATATTCATCAGGAAGACAGCGTGACAAGTTCCTCCAGGAGAACTAACAGCTCCCTAACAGCTTCGCCAGCTCTCTCTTTTATGTTGTTGGCAACAATGCTCAGGTGCGCCTCACACACCCGGCACCAGCTGGGTCAGCTCAGCCGGGTGTTACAAGCTGACCACCAGTCGTCACTCCACCACAGGATGGAGCGGGGACAACATCAGTGACGTCTAAGGCCTTACGAGTTGGGCTCCCAATCGTGTGGTATGCTTGCATCAGCCTCCCTGCTTCTCTCCTGTAATACAATTCCTACAGTGGGACTGTCACCAAGTGGCCCAAAGGCTGAGATCCCTGTGATTACTGATCACCGACATCGCTGTGCCAAGGTCAGGTGTGCTGGGCCTGCGCCCAGGCTGTGGTCATCAGCATGATCAACAGAATGCGCAGGGCCCTTCCCTACAATCAGTGCCATTTTTACCACAAGATAGTCCAAGTTCTCTCTCTCTTCTGCTTGTCCTGGTCCCCTTTTCTAGTCTCCTTGTCCCCACACAGTGATTAACATATTAGTTTTCCCAGGCCTTGAGTAACCCCGGGAGAATGAGTCATTCAACAATCAAACACTTACGGGCACCTCCCTGCGAGAGGCTCCTTACGGGGTGCATGAGGCTCTGTGATAATAGAGGACGAGGATGTGTAGGCACATAGTGGGCGGCCAGAGAGGGCAGATGGCATGTGACTGGAGGAGAGAGCGGTGAGGGGCATCCATAAACTCTAATGGCAGGGTCATGAGGAGGCTTCTGGAAGAGACAGCAGGTACAGTGCTGAGCTCTTGCACAACTCTGGAAGAAAGTGCCTTCGTGGCCTTGGTGACCAAGCCATTCATCTCACCTATATAGCTGTTCTTTTTTGAAAAGGTTTATGTATTTATGTATTTATTTGGTACAGGTCTCGGTATGCAGTTCAAACTCAGCAATCCTCCTGTCTCAGCCTCCCCAATGCTGGGATTACAATGGAATTATTGGGTTGGTGGCAGCCACTTTCTCTTTCTTCTTCTTCTTCTTCTCTTCCTTCTCCTCCTCCTCCTCATCTTCCTCCTCCTCCTCCTTCTTCTTCCCTCTCTTTCTTCCTGTCTGTACTGGGGGCTGAACTCAGCACTCTGAACGTGTACCACAACGCCTAGTTTCAGCCACAGCTTGTGGTACTGGGAATCAAATGTAGGTCCTTGTGCTTGCCAGGCAGGTACTTAGACTGCTGAGCTATCTCCTGTGCCCCTCAGTCACCAATTTAAGTACCTTACACAAGTGAACTCAGTTCTCAGTTCAGCCCAATTTTATAAATAGGGAAACTGAGGCGCAGAGTGGTTCAGTAGTCCAATAGTCAGAGAGTTCAGGCACTGAACCACATTACACTATTCTTGCTAGAGATAGCTCTGAGCAGCTGAGAGAGTAAAAAGTCCTCAGGCTGTTTATAGCAGTGACTTCAGCTGTAAAATTCATGAGACACATTTCATCTTAAAATTCATGTACATTTGCATCTATCCTTGTTTGTTAAATAAAAACAATGCCTTCTACCAAATAACCAAGGAAAATTGATGCTCCAGGGAGATGTACCATACATGTCACAGAGTGCCCAGTACCCTCAGGCACAGAGGCGGAAGCTGGGGGCAGGGCTCTGAGTGGGCAGGGCCCCGCTGGGCTGGTGGAGTGACAGTGTTCACAGAGGCTGCATCCCTTCTACTCTCCATCCTTGCACGCACCCTGTCTGTCATACCCATGTCTCTGAAGGCAGGGCTTGTGACATGGGTACTGCCATGTGACTTTCACCATCCTCACAGGGGGAAGATCTTTGTCAATGGCCTCTTTTGCTTTGCAGGCCTGGCTGGAAGCTGCTCTTTTTCCTTTCCTCTCTGTGTTCTTTCCTCCTCCTGTTGGATGTTCTATAGGAGGAAGCCTCTCTGAAGGTCAAACGAGCTCACACACAGGAGGTCCAATTTGGGGTGATCTCTTGCTTTTAGTGCCTGACACTTAGTTCCCTCCATTTTCCCAGATCCTCAGTTTTCTGGAAGTTTTGCTATCTGCTCATGTCAAGCCACTGCAGAAACTCTCTTGGGGCAGGGGGCAGGAGGTAGGGGGCAGGGGAGATAGCTCAGTGGTATAAGCACCTGCCTGGCAAGTATATAGTACTGAGTTTGACCCCTGGTACCAGAAAAAACAAAACAAAACAAAACAAAACAAAAAAATCCAAACCTCTGAGGGGGGGGGGGAGAATAAAGGTGAATGATACCTACTTAGAGTATCAATCCCTGATGCCCATCCCTAGGGAAGTACGTGTAGTTGCTTCTGTTTACTCTTGTCTTGAGATCTGGCCCATGGCAGTGGAGAAGTGTCTGTCTCTAGTTGGAAAGTCACCTTGTCTTCCATGTCGTCCTTGAGGGCCTGGCCCTATCTGACTGCCTACAATATTTCTAATGCAGCTGCCTACAACAGTTGGAGAGTGACTCATTGTGGGTGGAGTGGACCCCCCTTATCCCTAAGAGCAGAAGTCTTGTCCCTGGAAATCCCCCCTTCTGTGCTGGTTGGTCTTGGGTCCGTCCTACTGCCCTGCGGGAGCTGACTGAGCTAGAGCCATGGTGCCTGAGCTTTTCTGAAGGCCTGGAGCAAAGGTCAGTGGAGCAGGAGCCACGGTCTCCTGTGTTCTCTGAAGCGTGGACTTGAACCTGAGAGCAGAAGGAAGTGAGGGGAGCTGACGCAGCAGAGTGCCTGGTGGGTGGAAGCCCCAGCCTTGCCCCCACAGTAGGAAACAGGGAGGGGCAGGGGGATCTAAGGAAGAGGCTTCTTTTCCAATGTCACATATTTGGTCCTGAGGACTGAAGCCACCTGGTTCCATGGCACAGATAAATGACTTCAGAGAGGCTGCAAAAGGAGGGACCCCAGGCATGGGTGAAGGTGGCCAGGACTGGAGGCCTCTGTCCTGTGCTGGTGACATTCCTAATGCCTTAATGGGTGTATGTGCAGGCCCCCATCTTTGGAGAAACACTTATGAGATTTAAGTTTCTTTTCTTTTTTTTGAGACAAGGTCTTGCTATGTATTCCAGGCTGGCCTTGAACTCATGGTTGTCCTGCCTCAGCTTCTCAAGTACTGAGGTTACAAGGCTTCATTAAACCCACCTAGAAGCTGGGCGTGGTGGCACACGCCTGTAATCCCAGCACTCGGGAGGCTGAGGCAGGAGGATTGGTGTGAGTTCGAGACCAGCCTGGGCTACAAAAGTGAGCTCAAGGCCAGTCTGAACTGCATAGTGTGAGACCCTGTCTCAAAAACACACACACAAAAAAAAAAAAAAAAAAAAAAACCCCACCTAGACTTGTTAAGTCTTTCTCTCTCTCTCTTTTTTTTGTGCATGACTGGGATTCAAACTCATGACCTTGCACTTGCCAGGCAGGCACTTGTGCCGCGGAGCTATCTCCCCAGCACCTAACTTACTTATTTGTTTCTGTTTTCTGAGACAGGGTCTCACCATGCATTTCAGGATGGCCTTGAGCTTACTTTTGTAGCCCAGGCTGATCTCAAACTCACAATGATCCTCCTGTCTCAGCTTCCCAAGTGCTGGGATTACAGGCATGTGCCACCACACCTGGCCCTAGACTTATTAAGATTTAACTGAGAGAAACTTTAAACTGTTCTTAACTGCTTTAATAGCTATAATGCCTAGGGCAAGTCATTTAACCTCTCTGGGCCTCAGTTTCTTTGTCTGTAAAATGGGGATCAAAGGGCTGGCTAAATAGCTCAGTGGATTGAAGAGACCAGGGTTTTGATCCCTGGGCCTGCCGTGCTGGCTCTGTTCCCGAGGACATGCCCTGGTGGCGCGCAACTGTAATCCCAGCTCTTGGGAAGCTGTAAACAGGTGGATCACTATAAGTCTGATCTAGTAGTGACATCCTGAATACCTGTAGATACTTCCCTAAAATACAAAAAAAAAAAAAAAAAAAAAAAAAGACGGGGATCAAAATGGTCACCCTACAGGCCTACCCAAGGGATAAGATTATTACTGAAAGTGACTTAGCATAGTGCCCGGCTCTCCTATTCCCTGAATAAATGGAAGTAATGAACACGGTCACCTGCACAATTGAGATATCTTTTTGTGGGGGGCATTGGTATCTCCTCTGTGGTTCACTCACTCCTTGCCGAGGCCCCTCCTGCTGACCTTGACAGGCCTTGGGAAAGGCCTGTTCCACACAGGAGCGGAGCACTGTCGCTCCTCTCCATCCTAGGAAAGCCCAGCGTTCCCACAGGCCATCAGGCCCTTGCCCCTAGCGCTCTCGGGCTCAGACATGCAGAGACACCCTCAGCTTTTCAGCTGGCAGACGTGTCTCCTCCCCGGTTAGGCAGGGGCCGGCTGGGCAGAGGAGGTGGCCTCGTGCTGTGGAAGCTGGCCCGGTGCCCTGCTCCTCTGCCAGCTGGGCGACTGGGCCGGCAGCAGCTTGCACGAGCTGGAAGGCCCAGCGGGGGCCTCTGTGGGCGGCAGGCTCCCCAGCCCCTCTGTTAGCACCCGGCCATCTGCTGCTCTGTCCCCTTTTGTGTGCCTGCAGGGAGAAGCGGAGAAGCAAAGGGGGAGGAGATAGGGCCGCTTTCTTCTGAACCTAGGAAGGAGGAGCTAGAGAGGTGCCCAGTGAGGCTGGCATGAGGAGGAGGACGGACGCAGGGAGGCTTAGGGGCAGGGCGCGGGGGTGCAGGGGTCTGAGTAGAGGAGCTTGTAGGGTAGGCGGGGAAGCCGGAAGCAGAAAGCTCTATAAGAAAACCAGCGCTTCAGAGCAGGGGTCAAAGAGCTCAGAAGCGAGCGGAGCAAAGCGGGAGCCGGGATAGGTGTTTAAGGCAGTGCGTGGCAACGCCTCTTCTGTTCTGGGAAAGAGGAAGTGAGAGTGTGTGGGTTGGGGTGCTTCCCTATTCAGCTCTAGGTAAAGGGAGGACGTCTGAGGCTGCCGTCAGCGTCCTGTCAGAGCAGCCCGGGCCGTCCCACCAGCAGCCAGGCCGCTCTGCGTTCTAGGTCCTCGTGGGACCCCCACCACTTGCAGACCTTGGGAAGGAATATGACACTCTCTGGGGCTGGGGAGAGTCACATCGGCACCATATGCGTAGCAGACATAGAAATGACAGTGTCAGGGGCATGCTGCTTTTTGTTTCTCTGGCACCTTCAGATTGGGGCTCCCCTTCCGCACTCCCTGAAGTCACAGTGCACTCAGCAGATGGGCTCTTTTCTTGAGAGGATCATACAAACCCATCTCTGGCTGGAAGGCTGCAGCCTTCCTCCAGGACTCTGCTTCCAGAACCCGCTCAGAATTAACCTCGCCTGTCCTCTCGGGTTTTCCAGGTGGTGCCCCAGATCTCAGGGCTGCGCCTGCCATGCAGCATGGGGAGCTAGCTGTCTTGCTGTCCCTGTCACTGACATGAGATCTCGTCAGTGTCTGTCTTCTGGTCCCATCTGGAAAGTGGGACTAATGACTGTCGCTGTCCTTGCAGCAAGAAATCTTCTCCAAAGTGATTCAGGGATGAGGTGCCAGCCGAACCCATCAGGCAGTGGGTGATAAAACTAAGCATGACTGATTTAGTGCATGTAGGTCTACTGCACATCAGCCAGTGCTGTGATTTTATTTTCCTCCTGCCATTAAAGTTACTTGAAGAGAATGAGTTGGCCACTCTGGGAGGCATTGTGCAGCTCTGGTGGTGATGAAGGGGCCTCCTCCGGACCCCCAAGATAGACATACATGTCATGGCTCTGGTCCTGCTGGGCTCTGGCAGAGAGCAGGCCTCAGATGGGCTCTGTGAGTTTCCACGAAAGGGCTTGCTGCCCCAGAGGCACACTCCCCTTGAGGAGGGTTGCGCTGTGGCTCAGGACCCCAGCCCCAGGTCACCAGATGTTCAGAACTCAACAAGAGACATGTACTCCTGTGAACCTTTAGGTGCTCCCAGCCTGCTCGGGTGAGCCACCTGAAGGAGGTGGCTGACCTCTCTTCTCTCTCTGCAGTACCATGAGTTGAACCCAACGCTTTTGCACTAAGCTACACTTTTAGCTTTTTTAAAATTTTGAGGTAGAGGGATGGCAGTATAGCTCAGCAGACTAAGCACTTGCTTAGGTAAGTGCAGGTGCTACAGTTTAATCCCTGGCTCCATATGCCACGCTGCCCCTACTCTTGCATGCGTTGAACTGGTGATGGAGTCTGGGCGTGGTGGCGTGTGCCTGTAATCCCAGCACTTGGGAGGAAGGAAACAGGAGGATCACTATGAGTCTGAGCTGCATAGTGAGACCTTGCACAAAAATAAAAAATAGGTGGGGGGGCATGGTGGTGCACACCTATAATCCCAGCACTTGGAAGGCTGAGGCAGGAGGATTGGTGTGAGTTTGAGACCAGCCTGGGCTACAAAAATGAGCTCAAGGCCAGCCTGAACTCCACAGCAAGATCTTGTCTCAAAAAGACTACAATAAATAAAAAATAAATAAATAAATAAATACAATAAATGAATAAAATTTTGAGATAAGTTTTTGTAAAGTTGCTAAGTTGCCTGGGGTGGGCTCCTACTTGCCACTCATGATCTTCCTGCCTCAGCCTCCCTGAGTGTTGGGATGACATACCATACCCAGTTTAGAAGTAACTTTAATCAACTGCCATCTGCTGAGAACTTCCGATGTGTGGGGCATTGTACCACATGTCAGCACATTGAGTCATCCCAGCAACCCTGAGAGGCGTAGGTGAGGTCACCGTGTGCCGGAGAGGCTGAGGCGCTCTCTCATTATCACACAGCTAGCAAAAGGCAAAGCTGCTGTCTCAACTGTGGCAGAGGAGGCAGAGGCCAGGAGGGGGGGTAGTACCAAGTCGTGCTGCCAGCCGAGCCTGAGGCGAACAGGATGGAAGGAGGACACAAGGGTTAGGGAGGGGGTCAAGATGGCTGCAAGAGAAGGCACCGAAGAACGAGCAGGACTTTGCCCTTTGGAAAGACAGCGTTTCCTCTGAGTGGAGGAAACAGACATAGAAGGATAGGACACGTTTGGGGCTCCAGGTAGGGTGCACAATGATGAGCGGGCCTGGCCTACAGAGCAAGAGGGAGCTGCACTTGGCGGGCTCTTTCGTCAGTACTGGAAATTAAACTCAGGGCAAATCTACATCTCTACCTCTTTAACTATTTTTTTTTTTTTAAACTTGAGACAAGGTCTTGTTAGTTGTTAAATTGCCCAGGCTGGACTCAAGACTTTAGTGCTCTTGCCTTGGCCTCCCAGAGTGCAGGAATTACAGGGAGGGAGGTTGTCTTTTCTTCAGGAAGGGTGGGGCCCAATGAAAGGGGAGTCACAGGGCCAAGGATGTCCTGGTGGTGGCCTGGGGTGGGGGGACTAACGGGAGGAGACAGTGGCAGGGCTAAAGCAGAAGGCCTGTGTGGTAAGTAGAGTGGGCAGTGACGGAGAGGGACCTGAGGGCCCCACTGACAGGGACGCCGGATGCGTGGGGGTGGATTCGTGGGTGAGAGGACTGAAGAGCACTGACGTGTTGGTGGGAAAGATGGTGAGATTATTTATAAACAGGAGGAAGTCCTAGAGGGGTGGTGCTTTAGGGGAAGGAGAAGAGGGAGTGAATTTGGGGTTTGAACCTGATGAAGATCAGCTGTTGACCAGACTTCAAGCCTGAATCCTTCCTGAAATAGGTCTGGTTTCTTTCCTCAAAGAAAAGAGTTGAGCTCCTGGATTCTTAGACTTATTTGGGCATCCCAGTGATGCAGGAAGAAAAAAACTGATCTGGTGGGATGATCTCCAATAGCGAACCTTGAAATGATGATAGGGAAAACGGATCTCCCAACCTGAAAAGTACCTGGGACGAGTTCATGTTCTCTAAAACTGGAGAGTAAATTTTAGGAACAAACAGAGGTAATGAGCAGAACATATTTATTGAAGGAAAGAAAGCTCTTGTCCAAGAGAGGGACAGGAGGGGGTCCCGAGTGGGTGTCCCCTGGAAGCTGTCTCTTTCAGGGACTTTTATAGAGGAAAACCATGTGGTGGATCGAGTCTAAGGTGGAAACCATGGAAACTCGCTTAGGTGGGCATGAGGTGGGACAAAACTATGGTCAACCAATGAGGTTACAAGCACCACTGCTCAGGTGAAATTGATTAAAGCCACTACCAAATGGGGAAGGGAGGCAGGTAATAAGCAGGCTTGAATAGGAACAGGGTCTCTTCCTGTTGGGGTTGGGTTACTGACTCATTTAAACTCTTTTAAGGTGATTGATACCTATTTAGAATATCAATCCCTACATACCTAGGGAAGTATGTGGCTGCTTTTGTTTCTTTTTTTGTCTTGAGGTCTGGTCCACAGCAGGGGTGTCTGCCTCTTGTAAAGCTGTATAGTCATCTTGTTTCCTTGAGGGCCTGGCCCTGTCTGACTGTCACAATATTCCATCTAATTCAGCTGCCTACGACATTCCCCCCTCTGAAGAAGTAACCTGAACTGCCATGAGGGAAACATGGACGATGACCACTCTGGCTTCTTCAGGCTGAAAGGGATCATAGTTGTGAACCAGCAGTCAGAGTTCATCTCTAGAGGTTTTATCTGAAGGCCCTGACTAGACACCAGGCATTTTTATCTTGGGGAGGTGGAATTGCTTTAAATCTGGAGAAGACAAAGCTAAAGGCATTATTAAACACATGGGCCAAATAATAATATCAATAAAACTATGAATATAATAAAAATGATTTTTTATTAAGTAGACAGTAATGACTTTAACAATGACAAAGATAGACTCTGGGGACCTCAGCAATTTATATGTGATTGATTTGACATCTAATATTTTGGAAAGAAACTAGTCAGAATGTTTTGTATGTCCATTAGGAGAAATCTCTTAAACATGGGGGTTTATTCTTTAAATCTTTTATGGCTATTGGTTGTAATGTCTCAAATAAATTGGCCTATTATACATGGGGCACATGAATTGCCAAACCAAGGGAAAACACTGAGTACTCTCCAGTTTGAAAGGGGGACCACTGGCTGGGTAACTACTGACACATCTGCATGAGCATCTATTAAAAGTTTAACAGGCTTTCTCTTTATACTGACAGTTAATGTGGGTTTTTTTAGGCTGAAAGGCAAAGATCCATGACCACCTCAACCTGAAGCTTTCTGTGTCTCTTATAAACACTTTTTTTTTTTTTCCTCTTTAGCAGCTTTGGACATTTTCTTGTTTGAAATGTCCTTTTTGTTTTTTTTTTTTTTTTTGTATGGATCCAGGGAAGCATAACTTTTTGTTTTCCGACTGGCCTTTATTTCTGATTTTTTTTTTTTTTTTGTTGTTGTTTGTTTGTTTGTTTTTAATCTATAATTCTATTTTGTATCCTTTTTACTATGAAATGCATCAACCAAGACCAATTTATCCTGTAAACTCTTTTAACTTCTGCAGCTTGTGTCAAATATCTAGGGCCCACTGAGCAACATATAACATTTTGGTTTTAAGGCCTTCTACAGACAGCCCAGCTCAAGGAAGGTGAGGGCAACTTCCCCAACAGTGGATTTCCTGCCATAGGATTAGACTTTTAGAGGAAGCATCTTTGAGGGATTGTTCTGTCCAAGGAATGTGAACATAGCTTTCCTTGTAATGAGGCAGGAAACCACAAGAAGTCTCAGTTCACCTGGGCTGTATGAGATGGACAGCTAAGGTCTTATTATATCTCTATAGACAAAATCTGGTGGATCTCAGCAAAAGAAATCTAAATGTAATCAGGCATATTTACTAGAGGTTTTACCTGTATGATTACCTGGGTTTTGGTATCTTTTAGGAAACAACAAATTTGAGAGATTAGCACATGTATAATCAAAGCATAAGCATGTGAGCTAACAAGTAAAGGCATAAACTTTGAGACATGGTAATTGTAACTCTCTACTTCTTTGACCCTTTATTTATGGAGTCTGACAGTTTGTTATAAGTCTTTTTAGCTTTAGCCATAATTATCTCTAAATTTTGAGAACTTATTAAAACCAGATTAATATCTTATTTTTATTGTCAATGCTTTTAAATAATCTTAGTATGGCATACTTTCCTAGTTATACCTTGTGAGAGAACAGTGATATCAGCAACTTTTACTTCTACAAAACTTTTGTAAACACTTTTGCCTTTTAATTGAAAAACATCCATAAATATTGACTGAAATCATAACATCTTAAAAATGTATAATAATCTTTATCAATTAGCACATATAATGTATTATAAAACATTAGGAGAGCTGGTGAGATGGTTCAGCAGTCTAAAGTGCCTGCTTAGGAAAGCTTAGGCAACTACAGGGACTGTGGTTCAATTCCTGGCACCACATGCTGTGCCAGCCCTATGCTCATGGCAGGCAGAGCCAGCCATAATACAAAAAAAATAAAAAATTTAAAAAATAAATAAATAAATAAATTAGGAACCTTACTTTTGAGAAATCTAATCTATAAGGTGTATTTACTATCAACATGAAGTTCCTGAGTTACATCAGAAATCAACTAGGCTAACTTAACATATTTATCAATATACAGCATTTAGGTTATGCCAATGTCTCATTTAGTGTTTTAGATATGGCCTCTGTTTTAAGCAAGGAGCACTGTCAAAGGATTTTTCCTTTTAACATTGTGTCTGTGTTTTATGGCACAAATATGAATCCTGGTTTTATCTATAGACCCAAAGCTATTGGACACTGTGCAGCCAGTATCTTTAGAATTTTTTACACTGACAGGACTTTCTGTCCTTGGGGATCTGTTTTAACCCATGAAATACCTTTTAAATCTTACACATGGCCGGGTGTGGTGGCTCACGCCTGTAATCCCAGCACTCGGGAGGCTGAGGCAGGAGGATCAGTGTGAGTTCGAGACCAGCCTGGGCTACAAAAGTGAGCTCAAGGCTAGCCTGAACTGCATAGCAAGACCCTGTCTCAAAAAGACCAAAAAATAAATAAATAAATAAATAAAAATAAATAAATCTTACACATGAACAATATATATTACATTTATAAAAACTAATCTTAGCATAATTTTGATTAGTAAGAAACCTGAATATATTGCAGTATCTCAGTTATGGCTAAAGCAAGATGTCTTCTAAAGTCTGTTTCCTTTGAGGTATGATGACTGGAAGGAAAGTCAGGGTTGGAGAAGAATAAAGAGACCTGTGTCAATGTCTAACAATAGGCTGGGTTTTTCTCTAATCATGATTACTCAGGGCTCCTCCGTGGAAATGGCAGGTAGAGTCTGGCCAGAGGGAAGAGGCAGGCCCAGTGCCCTTTAGTCCTACTGGACTACCTGGGAAGCTGAGTCTGAGCTCTGGGGCATTCACCTCAGAGTGCAGTCTCATGTCTAGCTGCTGCCTTGGCAGTCAGGGCATGACTTGTGGGCCTCTTAAGGTAGTCCCTCTCTTACAGTGGCCTGGCTTCTGAAGGCAGTAGCAGATGAGCCTCATCGTTGTTGAGCTCTTCTTGGAGCCCAGAGAATCAGAGTTAGGATCTGTATTGAGGCTGCAACGCCAAGGCAGCCATTTTTGATCTCTTTTGTTTGTTTTTCCTGGTTTTCTCCAGTCCTGACCATAGGAAATTATTTTTTAATGTCCTATAAAGTATCAAGGAGCAAAAGTTATCTTTTGTAACTCTTTTCTAATATCTGGAGCTGACTGTTAGATGAACTTATCTGTAAGAGTCATCTATCCCTCTATTGAATTGACATCTTATGAAGTATGCTTTACCAGTGCCTCTATTAAACATTTTAAGAAATTAGAGGGGTGTTTATGTTTTTCCTGGTAAGTAGCTAAAATTAACTGAAAGCTTGGCTCTGGTTCTTAGGCCTTTAAGAATACACACTAGAAAATGGATTTTTTAGTCTCCTGCTTGGCTATTAGGCCAGCAGGGGTCTATTTGGGCTCCAGTGGCAACAGGTAGTTCCATTGGCTACCTCTTCATTTTTTAAAATTAACAATATCATATTTATCTCTAAATGTAATATCAGCTTGTTTGATAACTTTTTTTTTTTTTTTTTTTTGTCTTTTTGAGACAGGGTCTCGCTATGCAGTTGAGGCTGGCCTTGAGCTCACTTTTGTAGCCCAGGCTGGTCTTGAACTCACACCAATCCTCCTGCCTCAGTGTCCCGAATGCTGGGATTACAGGCGTGAGCCACCACGCCCGGCTTTATATCAGCTTGTAATATTGCCTTTTATTACTAGAAATTAAAGCTTGGTTTAAGATTAACATTAATCAGTCTGAGTAAGTCCTATAAAAACATCAATGCACTTATCAGAGACATTGAAAGATCTTCTGGGGGCCTGGCAGGATGGCTCAGTGGTCTAAAGCACCTGCTTAGGAAAGCTTGGGTGGCTGCAGGGACCATGGTTCAATTCCTGGCACCACATGCTGCGCCAGCCCTGCCCGCAGGGCAGGCTAAGCCAGCCATAAAAATGGATAAACAAACAAGCAAAAGTTCTGAAACAAGAAAAAAATAAAATTAAAATTAAAAAGTATTAAAAAAAAGAAAAAAAAGAAAAATCTTCTAAAATCTGACTGTTTGGGGCTGGGGAGATAGCTCCATGGCATAAGTGCCTGCTGGGCAAGAGCAAGGTCATGAGTTCAAACACCAGTCCCACAAAAATAAATAAAATAAAATAAAATCTGACTATTTTAGGGCACAGAGAAAAAGACACATGAACTCTGGAAATTTTAAATTGCCTTTTTCTTTTTTAAGGTGTATTGTCCTTGAAAAGCTTGCAGCCCTGTAGAGGGCCAGATTGCAGCTGGTCTAGAAGCTCCACCCTCTAGAAAGGCAAGTAGGAGGAAACTTACTTTCAGTAATGCAGAGCAAGGCTGAACAGCCTGTTACTCTTGTTGCTCACATCTACATTTTAAAACTTAAATAACCGGGGCCCGGCAGAATGGCTCAGTGGTCTAAAGTGCCTGCTTAGGAAAGCTTTGGAGGCTGCAGGGACTGAGGTTCGATCCCCTGCACCACATGCTGCGCCAGCCCTGCCCTCAGGGCAGGCTGAGCTGGCTATAAAAATAAATAAATAAACAAACAAAAGTTCTGAAACAAGAAAAAAAGTAAAATAAAAATTAAAAATTCTTTAAAAAAACCTTAACCTTCTTAATGTAAACAAAATCTGAACATAAGAACTTTTACCACTTTTTTTTTTTTTTTTTTACAATATCTTTTTAGTTGTAAAATAACATCATAATACTTTCTTTGCATTCCCTTTGCTCTTTTTCAGTGTGTAAGGATCAAACGTCTGGGGCAAGGGAGATAGCTCCATAGCACAAGTGCCTGCCTGGAAAGTGCTAGTTTGTCGTGAGTTTGAACCCCAGCCCCACGGGGGTGGGGGTGGGGGTGGGGGGTGGCGGGGGGGATCAAATGTTTTGCAGTGCTTAATGAAACACTCTAAAGGAGCAAGAGACTTTGACTATGAGATAACCTGGAATCCAATAGAAATTACCTCTTGGGCGTCCCCACCTTCTTTTTATTGATTCCCTCCCCCAAGGCATCCCCTGAGTAGCCCTCTCCAGAGCAGGTGGTTGCTCCTGATGGAGAGAAGGGAGACAAGATCCCACCGGCCTATCCACCCTTGAACTGGTGCGCGATTCCTGTCTCCTGAAACCTCTCACAAATCATTCACTTACTGTCACTGAATATTTGTAAGTTATAACTGGCCCAGCAACAGGAATGCCTATAGAAGAAAGTGTAACTATTACACAAAAACATCAATTGGAATTGAGCACTTTTCAGGCTACAAAGAGCACTTGTAGAGATAGATAGAACCACTGAGTGGAGGATCTGGCCCTGTGCACTGAGCTAAGTCTCTAGACACCTTTGTTTTCTATCTAATCACCTAGGCAAACATTTTTAGCAACTGGACAAGATTTAAATTTGAAGCTACCAGGTGAAACTTATATGTATCGCCTAGCATCACATTTTACATGTAGATAAACACTTTAAAGCTGACAAAAATCTTAGTTAATGTGTAAGGTATAGATATAAATATTTCCCAAATAGCCACTGTAGAATGTAAACTATTGCAAGCTGCCTCAACCTAATTTCTGAAGGAGTGATTCATTAAGTTGTTCTACTGAAAAACTCAGGTAGAATTCCTAATTTGCTAGTAAAGAGGGGAAAAAGTGCAATAGGTAAATGGAGATATTCTGGTGGTCAAAAGCCAGTTGCCATCAAGCACCTTCAGGTATCAGCTGGAGAGTAGCCCTGGCCATGACCCCTCAGGTGTTATCAGAGGCTATTGGCTCACACAACAGAGATCCATCTCCAGAAAGGAATCCAACCATTTCTCTGCTCAACATTCTATCAGCACTTCACGGTAAAGGATTTAAAGTCCAAAACTTAGTTATTACACACCTAAATAACTAGACTGAGGAGAAAATGTTATGATCCTCCTTTACCCTAAATGTGTTTTGGTCCCATATGTGTGCTGCTTTCAGAGATAGCTTCTTCTGGTGTCACCCAGAAGCCAGTTTTCTCCACTGTGTCTCAGGTTTAGCCTCCCAAAGGAGAACTGCCCAGAACACTAAGCTGGGACGTGGCTTTTATATGTGTCCTCCTGGATGGGCATAGTCCTCTTTGTCTCATCTGACCCAGAGATGGGGTATGTGTCCTTTTTAAAATGACTTCCCTGTCTTTGGCATTAATAAACACTCATTTTCTAAGGGCTTTACTTAGTTGGAACAGTCCATGTTATTCTCCTAACTGTACATGCCTCTAAAAAGGAAAGTACAAAGAGGTGGGAAAATCAAGAGTAAAGTCAAAAGCAAGGAAACTGAAACAGAGCAGGCCGGACATTCCCGCTAGCATGTAGAGTGGGATCAGAGCCAGTCTATCTCAGTGAAACCTGTCCTCCAAGTCTTTAAGAAGGGTTGCCGATCTAATGTCATTTAGTCGGCAAAAAGAGTCTCATGTTTCATAGACAGGCATGTATAATTTTTTTTCAGGCATGTATAATTTCTAAGTCTGTGCTAGATTAAAGAGTGCCATTTTACAGAAGTTTATATAAAATCCACTATCAGCCTTACTGATATTACTCTCTCTAGCACTATTGTCTAAAGTCAAGCAAGGAATACTACTATATTTAGCAACTAGTTCAAATGCAACATATACAAGCATAAAACAGTCATAAAATGTCCCATTAAAGAAATATCATAACCTTATAATATTTTTATGTTTTAACTTAGATTTAGCAACATTTTGACCAACATTTTAACAAAACCATATAAGAGACAAAACATAAGCAATTGTAAGCTATTTTAACCAAACTATATGAGATAACAAAATATGAGCAACTATGAGCAATGAGCAAAGACATTTCAACATTTGAAGCATAAAATGTTACCTAAGCAAGTCCCAATCCAGAATTTATGGAAGAGCAAACTCAGACCTCCGTCCAGTGATCTTGGTGGGAAACACCAAATAATATAGGAGGAAAAAAATGATCTGGGGTGGATAACCTCCAATAGGGAACCTCGAAATGATATAAGGAAAACTGATCTCCCAACCTGAAAAATACCTGGGACGAGTTTGTGTTCTTTAAAACTGGAGAATGAATTTTAGGAACAAATAGAGGTAATGAGCAGGACAAATTTATTGAGGGAAAGAAAGCTGCTGTCCAAAAGAGAGACAGGAGGGGGTTCCTGGGTGAGTGTCCCCCGGAAGCTGTCTCTTTCAGGGACTTTTATAGAGGAAAACCATGTGGTGGATCGAGTCTAAGGTGGAAACCATGGAAACTCACTTAGGAGGGCACGAGGTGGGACAAAACTATGTTCAACCAATGAGGTTACAAGCACCGCTGCTCAGGTGAAATTGATTAAAGCCACTACCAAATGGGGAAGGGAGGCAGGTAACAAGCAGGCTTGAATAGGAACAGGGTCTCTTCCTGTTGAGGTTGGGTTACTGACTCATTTAAACTCTTTTAAGGTGATTGATACCTATCAATCCCTGATGAGCATTCCTAGGGAAGTATGTGGCTACTTTTTTTTTTTTTTTCAGTACCAGGGATTGAACTCAGGACCCTGAGCTTGCCAGGCAAGCGCTTATTCTGCTGAGCTATCTCCCAGCCCTATGTGGCTACTTTTGTTTCTTTTTTGTCTTGAAGTCTGGTCCACAGCAGGGGTGTCTGCCTCTTGTAAAGCTGTATAGCCACCTTGTGTTCCACCTTGTCTCCTTGACGGCCTGGCCCTGTCTGACTGTCTATAATATTCTGTCTAATTCAGCTGCCTAAAACATCAGCTGCACCTGAGCTGTGGGTGGCCTCAGAACTGAGAGGCTGCAGTCAACAAACAGCTGGTGCTGTGTCAAAGGCAGTGACGCAGTTCCTGCATGCTGGGGTCTTAATTCTCCAAGGCAGGCGTGTCCAACCCAAATGCCACATGTAACCCTGGACAGCTACCAGCATGGTCCCACAAGGTTGCCTACATATGTGCTCAGTGTCATTATGTGATTTTAAAGCCACGTAGTTGGTGATTCAATTGCACAGAGTGTCAGCGTAGGTTGCACCGAACGCTCTATGGCAGTGGGAGGTGGGTGGCTGGGTGGAGGCAGTGGTCCCTTGACCCTTTGTGCATACCACACACAGTCACACCAGCTGAAACCTGAGTGTACCAGGTGTCCCTCAGGCTTGTGCAATTCAGAGTAAAATGCAGTGATGACTGTAATGGTATTTAAACCTTGTACATGTGTGTGTGCCTGTGAAGACAGAAGGTTATTGCTGTTAAGCAGGCATGTAAATTTTCTTATCAAATTATTATTTTTTTAAATAATTTTTTATTTTATTTTTTTCTTGTTTCAGAACTTTTGTTTTATTTATTTTTATGGCCGGCTCAGCCTGTCCTGCAGGCCGGGCTGGCGCAGCATGTGGTCCTGGGGATCGAACTGCGGTCCCTACAGCCACCTAAGCTTTCCTAAGCAGGCACTTTAGACCACTGAGCCATCCTGCCGGGCCCCTCGAATTATTGTTATCATTATTATTATTGCGGGGCCAGGGTTCGAACTTACAACCTTGAACTTGCCAGGCAGGCTCTCGTGCCATGGAACTATCTCCCTCGCCCCTTATCGAATTATTAAACTTGGCTTCTTTGCGTTATTTCTTTTGTCCATCTGTCTGTCTGTCTGTCTGTCTTTTTGAGACAAGGTCTTGCTATGCAGTTCAGGCTGGCCTTGAGCTCACTTCTTCATTTTCTTCTTCTTCTTCTTCTTCTTCTTCTTCTTCTTCTTCTTCTTCTTCTTCTGCTTCTTCTTCTTCTCCTCCTCCTTCTCCTTCTCCTTCTCCTTCCTCTTCCTCTTCCTCTTCCTCTTCCTCCTCCTCCTCCTCTTCCTCTTCCTCTTCCTCTTCCTCTTTTATATTATGGCCCACTCAGCCTACCCTGGGGGTGGGGCTGGGGCAGCATGTGGTGCTGGGAATTGAACCTCCGTCCCTGAAGTTGCCTAAGCTTGCTGAGCCATCTCACTGCCCTTTATTTTTATTTATTTATTTTTATATTAGTTGAGCTCTTTTTTTTTTTTTTTGGTCTTTCTGAGACAGGGTCTTGCTGTGCAATTCAGGCTGGCCTTGAGCTCACTTTTGTAGCCCAGGCTGGTTTTGAACTTGCACTGATCCTCCTTGTAGGGATCTGTAAATGTAGGGATCCGTTGATCTTACTGTGAATGGCCCAACCCTGGGGAGACACAGCGGTAGGAATAAGAAAGATAGACAAGACAAAAAGCTGGGCTAGGTGGTCGCCAGTCTGCCTGATGGGCAAGACTAACAATGCACACAGAAATGATCCTTTATTTATACTTCTACAAAGTTTGCATCCCATAACACAAGGCTACCCAGCAACCAATAGCTGGTCTGAACCAGACAGGATGCTTTTCTCAGCACTGGTGTAGCTTTCTGCTCCAGGCAGGGAGGCCCAGTTCCACCTATACACACTTGATCAAAGTCCTGGCTTCTTTTTTTTTGTCTTTTTGAGACAGTGTCTTGCTATGCAGCTTAGGCTGGCCTTGAGCTCATTTTTGTAGCCTAGGCTGGTCTTGAACTTGCACCAGTCCTCCTTCCTCAGCCTCCCAAGTGCTGGGATTACAGGTGTGCACCACCACCCCGGCTAGTCCTAGCTTCTTGCAGCTCCCACCATCTTCTGCCTCAGCCTCCCAAGTGCTGAGATTACAGGCATGCACCACTACACCCGGTTCTAGTTGAGCTCACTTTTGTAGCCTAGGCTAGTCTCGAACTCACACCGATCCTCCAGCCTCAGCCTCCCAAGTGCTGGGATTAGAGATGCGTTCCACCTCTCTGTGGAGATAGCTCCGTGGCACAAGTGCCTGCTTGGCAAGTAAAAGATTGTGCGTTTCTGCCCCGGTCCTGAAAAAAAAAAAAAAAAAAAAAATAGAGTTTTTTGTTTGTTTGTTTTTGTAGTTGTGGTATAAGTGAGAAGGGTTTTTTGGTTTTTGGAGGAGGGTGGCTAGCTCAGGCTGCCTTAAGGGTGGATGTGGGAATCAAACCACCATCCCCTGTGCCTGACTGGGACTGCTCGTGCAGGCGCTTAAACCACTGAGCTAAACCAAAAGCCTAGTTGAAAAAAAAATTTTTTTTTTTTGTAGCTGTGTTATATAGGAAGTGTAAAAGTATATCAAATAGTTTCTTGTTCTTGATAGTATCTTTTTTTGAGACAAGGGCTCACTGTGCAGTTTGGGCTGGCCTTGTGTGTACTTTTGTAGCTCCCAGGCTAGTCTCCAACTTGCAGTGATCATCCTGTCTCAATCTCTGGAGGGCTGCGATTACAGGTGTGCACCACAACACCTGGTTCTTCTGATAGTATCTTAATTACACGTATCATAACATCACTAATAGAAAAAATGTTTTTGATTAATTTTTAAAAAGTGCAGAGTTGCAATCAGACATTGATTCAAAGAAAAGTTTGTCATGCCTCTGTACTAGATTTTTTTTAAGTGGGACTCGATCTTAGAACATTGAGCTTGACCAACTTTCTTTCTTTCTTTTTTATATTTTAGGGAAGGATCTACAGGGTGTTCAGGTTCTCACTACCAGATCAGACTTGTAGTTATCCACCTGTTTAGAGCCTCCTAAGAGCTGGGATTACAGGCATGTGCCACCATGCACAGTCTCAATTAGCCTGCATGGCAGGCCCAGGGATTGAACTCCTGGCCCTTGTGCCTGCTTGCTGGTGCTTTAATCTACTGAACTATTTGGCTGGCCTTTTCTTTCTTTCTTTCTTTCTTTTTTGGTATTTTAGGGATTGACCAATTTTCCCGGAGAAAAATATCCTTCACTTTTCAATCATGTGTTATGCAGGACATGGCTTCCTGTTAGCGTGTACACTATGAGCAAGTGTTTTTAGAGATGAAGCATAATAAGAGTTAAATTGGACTTTTTAAAAAAAGCATTACTTTTTTTGTGTGTGGGGGGCTGGGGTTCAAACTCATGACCTCGCACTTGCCAGGCAGGCACTTGTGCCATGGAGCTATCCCCCTGTCCCCCAAAAAAGAGCGTTCTGATGAGCACCTTGAGAATTCACTGAGAACTGTAACCACTTCTGTGGAACCCGACTCTGATATACCATATTCAGAAAAATCGAATAGTTCACTAATTTGCTGTTTACATTGCTTCCTTTTGAAAAATGTTATAACAAAGAAAAATAAAGGGAAACTTGGTAATTATACGCCTTAACCATATCACATATTCTATTCAAGACAAGTTTTCTTCACGCAGTATGGACCAGCAAGCCAATATGTTGGGCAGTCAGGATCTGAGGCATCGCTTGGACCTTCAGGGAAGGCACAAATAAAGAGTCCCTTTAGAAGAGGTTTGTCCAGACTCAGCAAGCCTACCCAGTTTTCCCCAGGGAAGACTTGCCTCTAGCTGCAGCCCTGCCCTGGCTCCATGGCAGGAGGACAGCACTTGCTACAGGGAAGGGGCGTGGGACACATTTTAGTTGGAGACACCATAGCAAAAGCTCTGCCTGGCAGACTGGAAGAGACGGGCCCTTTTGCTGAGAAGGGAGCTGCAGGCTGGGATGGTGATTATTCCTGCTCCCTCCACCTACCAGGTCTCAATCCTTTCTCAAACACTTCTCTTCCCTAGGGAACAAATTTTGGATTTGGGTTAATTTCAGTTCTTAGTGAGAAGAGCTCACTTTGACTTTGGGGAACAGGCAGAAATTCCAGGGTGCTAGATGCAGTGAAGGTGGTAGAGGCGGCAGAGGACACATGGTAATGCTTTTCTGAGAGAAATAACTGTAAAGGTTTTCAATTGATCCATGTCTTTGAAGTAGCCAGGATAGGGCAATGAAAGACACTCACAACAGAGAGCTTTCAGAACTGTGTCAGAAAGTGGCAAGAATGATGGGATAACTGTGTCAGATATAAGTGTGTTCATTGTATTTTGAGTGGGGTTAATGGCTATGCATTTTTTACTGTAATAATATTTTTTATTTAAACATGTAGTATACTTTACATCAGCCTTTGTATAATGCAAACGTCTTACTCATCCATCCTCTACTAAGTATGAGAGCTAGACTAAATCCCCGCCTGGAGGAGCCAAGAGCTAGGGCAAGTGTACAGGTGGGTAGGTGTACAACAACTGCACAGAAGGGGCCCCTGCCCCAGACATGGGGCGCCTGGAACATTCTCGCATCAGAGGCAAGGCCTCAGCTAACACGGGAGGTCAGAAGAGGGAAGGGAAAAGGTTCTGGGCCATAACAGCTCCCTCTGGGCATCAGAAGGCCAAACTTTGAAGAGAACTGGGGGTTCTAAAATGTCTGCCCAGTGTGTTCCAGCCCTGACCATGTCTTAGAATACTTAGGAGCTTTGTAAAACCAATGCCATCTGGACCCCAGGGGCCCTACATCAGAGGTTCTGACTAACTGGGTTTGGAGAACTGCTAGTCCCTGGCATTTTGGAAGGTCTCAGATTCTTTTAATGTGCATCAGAGATTATGGCTGAATTATAGGCTGGTTTCCTCCAAGGACTGAACCACAGAGCAGGGTGGGAAGCAGGGAATGGAGGTCTTTGAAGTTAGCCTGTGAGGTATGAGGTCCCGGTTCTTCTTCTCTGGAACCAGCTTTGCTTTATCTCTTCTCTTCTCTACCTTTCAGTTCCTGCTGCCACCACTTTGCTGCTGGCCCTGTGACTCTCTGGATTTCAGCAGTGGTCTCCCCAGCCAGGCCCCTGCTACCTGCCCCATCTCTGCAGAGGAGGCAGCGTGACCTTGCCCTGTAGCACAGTGGGGTCCTCAGATGGGAGCTCCTACCCCTGCTTGGGGACTCCAGCGGCACACTGTGGCACCTGACTTTACTGCTTCAGTGTGAGACCCCTGTCCTTGTAACGCACTCCCCACTTGTCCTGCCTGAACTAACAGATTCTAACAGAGGCTCATGTGTCACCATCACAGAGCGTCTTCCATGGGTCCAGGGCTTTGCTTTGGCTCCCATCAGCCTCCATGACCCTGGCCCACACTGCCCAGAGACAGACAGACATGGACAGGAGAGGTGTGGGGAGACGGATGAGCTGGCTGCTGACCTTGCTTTACAGTGAGCACATTGCTGTTCCTAGCAGTGAGGGACTTGTCAAACTCACAGTCTGCAAATGAGAGTTGGCTTTAAGACTAGGGTTTGGGAATGGCACTGTGCGTGATTTTCTGGCTTGCTGGAGACGATGTGGGGCTTTCGGGGCTGTGCGGGAACTGGGCAGCTGCTGTCATGGCCCTTTCCTCTGTCTTCCACCCAAGTCCTTATGGCCCCCACAATACAGCTATTTTCTGTCGACTGCCTGACTTTGTCCTAGGTGTCCTATCTTTGGCTGCCATCAGGACCCCCTCTGGAGGGTCCCTGACACTTAGAGAGAGCCTGGGAAGGCTCTGCTGTGCACTGCTGTTGCTGCCAGGAGCAAGCTTCTTGAGAGCCTTGGTCTCCGAGCTTGGGGATCTGGGGATGGATGTGCCCTTTGGGAGGGCTCAGCTGGGGACGGAGGGGGCTGCTGCAAGTGGCATGCAGCTGCCTGTGTGTCCCCACATGTCTGACTTACGTGGCAGCAGTCCAGCGTGAGGGCGGGGAAAGCGCGATGTGCCCGGGCATGTCTGCTTGGGGAGCTGCCAGGAGCCTGAGCAGGAGGACCTAGGAGGTCCCAGGAGGTGGCTGGGCTCTGTCTGCAGTATGCTGAGCTGGCCTGGAAAGAAAGCCTGGGTCTGCAGAGGGGAGGAGAGGTCTGAAGCAGAGCAGGGTTGGATACTGACAAGGACCATGGCGGCTGTTGTGGCAACCCTGACTGAACACTTATTTGGGTGCTTGGCCCTAGTTGTGTATTAGGTCATTTCAGTCCCATAACAATGCCACAAAGTGAGATGTGTCCCTGCTATTCAGATTTTATACATTGTAACTTATAGACAAGCACACCGAGACACACTAGCTGTCTTTGGGTGTCCCACTTGCCTGCTCCTGACTGCTCCTGTCTCTGGAGACCTGGAGAGCCCTTGTGAAGACCTCTGGAAATACTGGGTGGGGCTCTCAACCGGAGGGAGGCCCGAGCTGGCCTAATATGGGCTACTATTGTTCTGGCTTTCAGACTGGCAGTGTCTGGGAAATCTCAGGTTACATTTATAGGTTTTTAAAAAATGGGATTGTTTTTCACCCTGGATTCCAAGATGTTTCTTTAGCTGTTGTTCTTAAGTAGGTATGGCTTTCTTTAAAAGACTCCTTAAAAATGCTTCCTGTGGTGGCTTCTCTGGGCCCTTTTATTATAAATTGGCACAAAAAACTACAGCTTAAACTCTCCTAGGCTGAAAACTACAGGACAAAATAAATCCTGGAGTGTGGAGCTGGCCACAAGCTGAACATGAATAAGCAGTGGAGATACCGATTTGTAAGAAAACGTGATCTGTGATAGTGTGACACCAAAGGAGGCTGACCCCTCCCCACTGGAGTAGGAAGAGTGACTCACTGTGCCTGTTATTTATTGGTCACTTGTGAGGGCCTGGAATCCCTTTCTTTGCAGAGTTCCTTCTAGAAATGGAGGCAACCGTTGTAAAAGCTGGCCTAGCAACATCCACCCACGCTCAAAGCCTCATATTCGGGATAAAGCATTTGGAGAAAGCAGTGACTGTGTGATGCGAAGCTCATTTTCATCATTCTTTTGTTATGACCGGGAAGGCCCCGCTGGATGTTTTAGGAGAGCTGTGAGGAAGGCATGGCCAGAGGCACAGCTTCTTTTAATTTTCAGGTTGTTACTCTTTGCCAAGGCCTCTGCCTCTTTTCCTTCCTGCTTCTGCTGGCTCCTTCTGGAAGCTTTTGGCTCTCCCCTGCATCCTGTGCCTGTGAGTGTGCAGAGGCACGCAGACACAGCAGGACTTCACCTCACCCAGCTCCTGGGGACCCCAGCCTCCCCCAGCAAGGTCAGCCTCTGACCCCTTGGCTGGGGGCGTCATATGTTTTCCTGAAGTCTGAGGACGACAATGGAACACATGCACCTCCTTCAGATTTTATCTTCATCTTTTCTTTCCCTCCATCTTCATCAGCAGCATCTGCCATCCTGTCTCCTCCAGGTGAGGCAGCAGGGAACTGGCTTCCTCGCTTCCTCCTTCTACACAGGTCCATCTTAGCTATTCCTTCCTAGCCCTAGTAAGCTCTGAAATGCATCTCAGTTCCTGTCTTCTCCCAGTAGGAGAGTGAGAGCCAGCTTCTCTCCTGCCCTGGGCCCTCAGCTCCTGGTTCTCCCTTCGCTTGCTCTCCTCAGCCCCCTCCTGGCCCCTGCTTGCCTAAGGACACCCAGCTCAGCCCTAGCTCTGCGCTCCCTGCTGCCCCTTTCCTGGGACTGCAGTGCTTCTCCTCAGCTGCCTTCTCTCATCTGGAAGGTGCCTGCTTCAATCTTGGACTCTGTCAGGGAAATCTTCTCTTGTCTCCCTTCCAAAAGTGGTCTCCAAGGGCCAGCAAGATAGCTCAGTGGTCTAAAGCACCCGCTTAGGCAAGTTTAGGCAAAGGGCAGAGATGTGGTTCAATGGTTCAATCCCCGGCACCACATGCTGTGCTAGCCCCATCCCTAGGGCAGGCTGAGCTGACCATACTAAAACAAAACAAAACAACCCAGAACAAACAGATACTTTGTGGGGCTGGGGAGATAGCTCCGTGGTGCAAGTGCCTGCCTGGTAAGTGCAAGGTCATGAGTTTGAACCCTGGTCCCACCAAAAAAAAAAAAAAAAAAAAAAAAAAAGAGGGGTCTCCAACTCCTCTTTTACTGACCTTATTTATTTCCTTCAAAGAATGAAATTACAGCCTGTAGTGCTCGTGGTTGTTCAGAGGTGTCCTTCTGCACAGTGCATCTCTTCCACCAGAATATAATTTTGGAAGCCTGACTTTGTCCAAACTCTTAATCACTCTAGCCTAAAACAGTGCTTGGCAGTGAGGCCGTTCACACATTTGTTGAGTGAATGAATCTAAGGCACATTAGATTAAATGAAAAAAAGTTCTGATGATGGGAACACCTGATAAGGTGCAGAGGGATGTGGGGAGCAGATGGAGCATCCTCAGCACCCTGCAGGCGGGAGGCTGGCTCAGTGTGGAAGGCATGGCCAGGCTGTTTCTCTGTGGCAGGGGGAGGCTGGGCTTTGAGAGGACCAATCTGGATCAGTGACCAGGCCTAATGCACTCAGGAAGTTCTCCAGGGAGTGTAGTCATGGGTGTGAACCTTTTTATATCTATGCTTAGAACAATTTGGGTTATGCATTATTATTATTATTATTATTATTATTATTATTATTATTATTGGTCTTTTTGAGATAGGGTCTTCGCTATGCAATTCAGGTTGGCCTGGAGCTCACTTTTTGTAGCCCAGGCTGGTCTTGAACTTACACTGATCCTTCTGCTGCAGCCTCTCAAGTGCTGGGACTACAGGCATGTGCCACCATGGCCTGGCTGTTTTTTTGTTTTTGTTTATTTTTAACTGGAAAATCAAACTCAGGACCTTATGCTTGCCAGGGAGGTGCTGTACTGCTGAGCTATATCCCTGGTCTCTGGGTTATGCATTTGATTTTTTTTTAACATTTTATTTTATTATCACTACTTTTTGTGACCAGCTAAGCTCGTCCTGGGGGCAGGTCTGGGGCAGCATGTGGTGCTGGGGCTCAAACTGCCATCCTTGCCTAAGCTTACCTAAGCATGTGCTTTAAACCACTGAGCTATCCCGCCAGCACCCTGGGTTATGCACTTTAAACACAATCAATAAGTCCCACTTTTGCACCCATATTAAGTAGATCGAGAGCAACATCACTGAGGCGAAAATAATTATAGTTCATCTGGCTTTGCATAGTTAATGCCAAAACACAGAGATGCAAGCAGGTGCCAGGTCACCTCCGAGGAATGACCTCTGTGCCACAAGGTGGGATAACTGAATGAGTAAAACAGAATCCCAGGAGATCAACTCATGAGTGCATTTGTGGAAAGCCAAGCAGAAATCTGGAAAAAACAGCAGAATCCTGTGAGGATCTGGTAGTGAAGTGTGAGGAGCAGGTGGGAGGGATGCCCAGCATGTCCAGTTAGATTTTTGTCCTCCCCATAAGAAAGAAATAAGGTTCCTTTTGCGTCACAAAACAATGAGTTTTCACTCTTAGGAATCAAGATGCTCCTATTCACTGAAACAATGGGTTCATGGCTTCAGGGGCACCCCAGTCATTCTAGAACAAAGAAGTCTTACTCGGCTTTGCATTTCAAAGTAGATCCATCCCCTCCCTGTGGCAAGGGAATGCTCAGTACTCTAAAGGGCCAGGTTGTTGAGAGGGAGAGGCGGCCTGTCACTTTCAGTGGAGATACTCAGTCTCTTATCTAGAGGAGTTTCGGCATTTGAACAGAAGGGGATGTGTGAAGCCATAGTGCACAGAGTGGAAGATTTAATATGAAAAAAGAGCCAGTTTCCAGGAAGGAAAATCCCACTTGTTGCTGGGTGAAGTTTGGAGGGAGACTAGCGGACCAGAAGGGTTGAGGAGGCAGGGCACAGTGCCCTGAGCTCCAGGCTCCACTCAAGGACTGGGGGTGGGGGTGGGGTGGGATAAGAGCATAGTAATAGCCCATATAGGAAATAAAAGTAGAAGGCCTTGTGCTTGCCTCACATGTGGTTCTCTGGGAAGAGAATACCCTGCAGATGTCTGTATGGAACAGCCTTGGCATGACAGCAATGCTGGCAAAAATTATATTTCAGCAGAGAAAGGTCTGGGCTGGGACGCTGGCACTTCCTTTCTGGTGGCCCACATGAGGATAAGCTCAGAACCTCTCAAGCAATTCTGGAGATTCCTAAGGAGGCTGGGAATAAGAAGCCAAGATCAGCTGAAAGTGACTGGGCCGGGGCACCCCTGGGCAGAGTCTCAGAGTGCAAACTAGGTCTGGGGTCTAGTGGGTCAGTGTTTCTGCAGGGCACTGGGGATGGGCCCAGATAGCAGGGGCCTGTCCCGGGTGCACATGCTTAGTGTAAGTCATGTGCACCTCGAATCCAGCTAGACAGAGGCAGGAGGGGATGTGGCTTAGGGACAGCACATGGGAAAGGCATTTAAGGGTTTTCATTCGTGATAAAGTCAAAATGAGTCACCAGCATATTAAGATTTGTGGAGGAATGGAGGGGGATGGACTTGGTGTGACCTGGCACATTCTTCTCTGAGCCAGGCAGCTTATTTCTGGGGACTGCTCCTCTGCTGGGGTGTATCACAGCTCATCATGCCTCATTTTGAACTTGAAAGGGCAAACCAGATTTTATAGAGTAGTAGAAAACCTTCACAAAGAATGCTTTGATTTATTTATTTATTTATTTATTTATTTATTTATTTATTTATTATTATTTTTTCTTTTTGAGATAGGGTCTCACTATGCAGTTCAGGCTGGCCTCTGAGCTCACTTCTGTAGCCCAGTCTGGTCTTGAACTCCTACTGATCCTCCTGCCTCAGCCTCCCAAGTGCTGGGATTACAAGTGTGCGCCACCACGCCTGGCTCACAAAGAATACTTTGAAAGGGACTGAGAATGCTTAGTCTGGCGTGAGAAAGTTTAGGGTGACTGTTGCTTAGATTCTGAATGTTCCTGAAAGCAGACCCAATGTGTGGATGCTGTAAGGCAAGAGATCTTATTCTTTAACTTAAAAGATCTATGAATCCTGAAGCCAAATGTGCTGAACCTGGAGACCTCCTGGCTTCCATGTATCGAAGCAGAAGCCAAGACACTATGCAAGAGCTTCAGATGGCTCCCTGGCCACAGAAATGGACGACCTTCACAGTTTATCCTAACCTTAAAATTCTGACTTGCTGAGTGAAATTCTAATTTTATCAGTTCTGAGTCAGAGGCAGAGGAGGCTCTTATTTTGACTCAGAGTATCCAAGTGGAAAGACCCAGCTCCTCGGAGCTGTCTTCAGAGACTGGCTCTGTCACCAGCTGGATACCCTGGACAACTGGTGCCTTCCCAATCTCCGTGTTCCTACAGTTATGATGGAGACATTTACCTAGGGCTATATTGGCCTGGAGTGAATTAGTATTAATAAAAAGTTAAAAGCATGGCAGATTGTGTGCATGTGTGTGTTAGTGGGGAAGGAAGAGTAAAGCACTTTGCTGTGCTATCCGTCGCATTACTGCCTGCGGGCTCTCTCCCTCACCTGACCAGTATAGAGAGCAAGAGTGTGGACAGATCCTGCCCTGAATCCTCTTGGCAGAGAAGGGCATAGTTTGACACGGAGGCATCTATGACAGTCCCAGGGGAGAGGCAAGAGGAATCCCCTCCAGGTCCGAAATGGGTCCCCTCTGGTCCTGTGCCCAGGCTTCTTGCCATAGGAAAAGCTGAGCTGTATGGATGCTCATGGTCTTTTGGGAAAGAAGCGGGTCTGGACAGATGTGCTGCCTGTCCTTGAGACTGCAGGCCGCATCAGATCTGGGGCTGCCTTGGGTTGTGATGGGCATGGGTTTTCCTTTAACTTTCCTTACTTCAGGCTCCTACTGTACTTTCCCCAGCCCTAGCTCCTCTAATATACCCTGCCTAATTCCTCTATGACAGCTCTTCCTTAGAAATAAATGGCCTGCTGGCCAGCCAGTCTCTAAGACTGGCGCTTTTCTCATGGTGGGGGTGGGGTGGTAGCCAGCGTGGTAGGGGATGTAGCCAGGCCCTGCCCATCTGTGCCCACAGCGGGGTGGTGGAAGGCCCTGCCCCAGCACCCCTACCTTGCCTTCTGGCTGGAGGAAGTGAGTGGGTCCTGCCTGGGCCTCTGCAGCTGAAGCTGACTCAGTGATTCCTGGAAGCGAGTGATGTCACGGTGACAGCTACATAGCGGTTCCCCTCCCTATCCAAAGTCAACAGGAGAGGGAGGGAGGAGAGTCTGTGTCCACTGGCTTCTGCTGGCCACTTGTGCCACCCTCATAAATTTCCCCTCCTGGAATTTCCACACCTTTCATTCTCCGTCTCTCCCCTGATCCCACATGCTGAAGTTCCAGGGCACTCTTTGTTTTATAACACTACCCTTTTGTTTCTTCCTATAGACAATTTCAAAAGTTATGAAAAGAATCACTCTGCCTGAGGGTGTATCCAAGGGCTTCATTGAAAATAATGCATTAGGGCCAGTGAGATAGCTCAGCAGACTAGGCACCTGCTTAGGCACGTGCAGGGACAGGGGTTTGATCCTGGGCACCACATGCCATGCTGGCCCACCCCGGCTGTGCTGAGCTGACCCCTGAGACCTGGTGTGGTGGTGCATGCCTGTAATCTCAGCACTGGGGAGGCTGAAAACAGGAGGATCACTATGAATCTGAGCTGTGCCTTGAGACCCTCTACCAAATACGTTAAATAACAACAACGACAAAAGCAAAACAGTGCATGACCTCTTGTATCCCTCTTTCTCTAGCTTTACTGTGCATATCTTTTCAGCAGTATGGATAGCTTCTTGGAGTCAGGGGCCCTGCCAACTCTCATTCCTCCTGTACTTCTAGGGGCCTGGATGTGTGGGGACCTTGAAATCACTTATGGGAAGTGTGAAACTCCCGCTCTTTTCTCTGAAGGGCTCAGTCAGGGGTGCACCTGCCACAAGGGTTAGATCCGTAGTAGGGAGGAGCTGTGCTCCCCTCTGGGGGGAGGGGGGTGTCAGCACTCTTATTGAAAGCTAACGGTGTCGCAGCATGGAGGTTTAGGGGAAACTTCGATGGATTTACTGGGACTAGGAATGTTTTCAGAAACCACTGGCACAGCAAAGACCCCACTGCCACCGGGAGCGTGGTGTCAGATCCACGTGGAGCTAAATGAGTTCTTTGTCAGCTGGAGTCTGAAATGAACGTCCCTTCTGCGGGACTCTGCAGCGACCCCGTGGTGTATGGGAACCCCAGGCATTGTCGTACACTGCCCGACGCTGCCCCCTGCAGGTTGATCGCGGGCATCGTCCCCCCCTCGCCTGAGTTTGCGTGCACAGCCTGTACATACGAAGGGTGCCTCTGTCTCATTTTGGGGAGAAGGATCCAATGTTTCCAGTGCCCATCTCTGTCTCTCTCTCTCTCTCTCTCTCTCTCTCTCTCTCTCTCTCTCTCTCTCTCTCTCTCTCTCTCTCTCTCTCATTATGGCTGGCTGACTCAGCCTCCCCCAGGGCATGGGCTGGCACAACGTGTGGTGCCAGGGATCGAACCCTGGTCTCTCTGGTTGCCTAAGTTTGCCTAAGCTGGTGCTTTAGACAGCTGAACCATCTTGCTGGCCCGACCATCTCATTTTTAAAGCAAGGCTTCTGACCCCAGGAGCTGCAGTTCTGGCAGTGGTATCCATCTATCCAGTGGGTGATGGGACTTGAGTCTTAGAAGGGTTCGATAACTACTCACCAAAGTTATGCAGCTAGTAATGATGGAACTTGGACTTGAATTCTGTGGCCCAGAGCTATCAGAGCCTGGTGTCCCAAGCACCTCATGCTAAGCGATCAGTTCTGTCGGGCAGGAAGGTCCCTTATCTGTGTGTGGAGTGGGTGTGTTGGAATGAGTGTGTAATTTTAACAGGAAGTTCTCATCAGTGGCTGGAGCCTCTGCGGCATGGCCTGAGGGTGCTGGGAGGATTTCCCACTTCAACTGTTTCCCCAACTCCATCTTATCGCCTGGAATTCACTTACAGGAGTCATCCCTGTGAATAGATTGGCTGAATGTACTCCTTTTTTTTTTTTTTTTTTTAATATTATGGCAGACTCAGCCTGTCCTGGGGATGGGGCTGGTGCAGCAGGTGGTGCCAGGGATCGAACCCTAGTCTCTCTGGTTGCCTAAGCTTGCCTAAGATGGCGCTTTAGACCACTAAGCCATCTTGTCTGCCTCTGAATGTACTCTTTTTTTTTTTTTTTTTCAGTACCAGGAATTGAACTCAGGATCTTGAGCTTGCCAGGCAAGCACTTATTCCACTGAACTATCTCCCTGACCCCCCTGAATGTTCTCTCTCTCTGTTCTTCTGTTTTTTTTTTTTTGTTTGTTTGTTTTTTTTTGCGGG
>PVJA010008305.1:0-64925 GCA_004027025.1 Myocastor coypus
AGGAATCTCTTCAGTGGAAGAAAGGTTTTTCCAGGAAGAAGCAAGGGAATCCTTTGAGTGTGGTAGGCTGAAGGCAAGACAAGTTAGTAATTAAACTGGTCCAAAACTCCTTGATTATCAAGGCACCTTGCAAGGATCCTAAAATTAAACACTAAAGTTTTCAAACAAAGAAGGGAATGAAATATTGACTTTAGGGACTACTTTTTACTTTTGAGGTGGGTAATAAATAAAATTATTTTATAAAGCAATTTCTATCACAATATTTAATAAGGATTCCCCTCTGTAGACTGCCTTTTCTACAGTTTTTGCTGCTTAATAAGCCACACCAAATCTTAGTCAGCTTAAGAGAGCAATTAGCTCTCATGTGGTGATTCAGGGTCTGGATCATTCTAACTGGGGTCAGTGGGCAGCACTGAAGATTTGTCTGATTCTTGCCCATGTAGCTGCAGTTAACAGGAGCCTTGACTGGAAATGAATGGTCCACATGCCCTCAACCTCACTCACAGTTCTCTACCAACTTGTCTCTTCCAGCAGACTACTTAAGAACCATTCACACCCCTATTTGAAGACACCACGTGTAGCAAGAGAGAACAGTAAAGTACAAGCTCTTGGTGAATTTGGCTTATCTCATATTTCTTCATATTTCCTTTTAAGTGACATGGTTATTCCCAGATTTGAGCAATGAAGACTTAAACCCCAATTCTTGGTGAGAAGAGTGTCAATGTCACACTATAGGATAAAGTGCATGTAACAAGAGGAGGGATTATTGTGGACATTCTACAGCACACCATAGTTTCTTCTCTTAAGTCCCACATGCAAAACATGGTCGCTGCCTTCTAGAGAAGTCATGAATCATAATGTGTCAGCCTGTACAGTCTTCAAGTATTGCACTTATAAATAAGCCTTTATAGGCATGACTCTTCGGTGTGGCTCCTTGTAGTCCAATGGCCTATGCACTAAATTTACCACCTACTGTATACGCATCCAATGATAACAGTGAGAAAAGCAAACAACACTCCCCCTTGGGCTAGATGGCAGTCCCTATTGAGAAGGCAAGTAGAGAAATACAGAGGACTATCATAACAACTGTAAAATCCAGCCAGACAATTAACAAACACCTCTATTCTAGGGTAGGGAAAGTTCCTCAATCGTAGACCAATTCTACTTCCTATAAATTACTCCCCAATTCACTATTTTCTAATGCTTTTGGTATATTTTCTTTAAATCTGAGTCCTCCCCACTGAAGATAGGGTGTGACCCAAAGATCTGTTTCGGTATTAAACCGCTGGATAAAGCTTTTAGAATTCTACTATAAAGCAGAACTGAATCCGCTTCACATCCCAGAAGTCATACCCACACCTTCTTCATAAACAGCCTCTGTCTTGAGTACCATGCTGAGCTCATTGGGAAAATGCCTTAAAGTTTTTAAAAGTCTTTTTGCCTAGCTAAGTCTACTGGGTACCATCTTAAATCTATGCAAAGGCTTTAAAATGCTTGTTATGTCCATTAAGCCATGCTTAATTTATCCGTTTTCCTGAAGACACTTCTTATTTTGAGAATCTTATTCTTGGCTGGAGAGATTGGAGATGAAAAACAGTTTTATTTTTCAATCCAGAAACCTTGCCTTCTCTGTGTATCTCTGAATTCTGCTTGCCAAATAGTTTCTTCCTTAGCTCATGTTTCTCCCACATTATCGTATCAAGTGCAGCTACAGAAGCCAATTGACACTCTTCACCATTTGGCCAGAACATCCTCTTAACACTGTCTATAAATTTATTTGTTACATTTTTATATTCTGTGACAGTTTCATCAATTGTTTTGCAACTGTATAGCAGGGATCATCATCTTTGCAGACTGCTATAACCAGCTCCTCGCCACTTCTCTAGCCTCTGCTTGTTTGCATTTTTAAAGGCTCTGCTAGAAGTTCCTTTATCATTTTTTTTAATCTTCTGCTTGCTGTTTCATCCCAAAGGCAGTGCTACAATTTTAGGAATTTCATTATAGCTGCTTCCTATTTCTGATACTAACTTCTATATCAGTTAAGTTTTACTATATAATAAAGCCAACCCACCAGAAACTGGCTGGGTATAAAAAGATTTTCTTTTTAATATAATTTTATAGGCTGATAGACAATTTTTTTTTGGTCCAGATTAGTGCTGTCCTGGTCAGATAACCTAGGAATATCTTAGTTATTCTTCTCATTGCTGAGACAAAATATTCACCCCCCCAAAGTTAATGGAAGACAGATTTATTTGGCCCACAGTGTGTAGGAGTTTCAGTTCATAGTTGGCTGGCTCTGAGACAGGTTTTCAGGGCAGGAGCCCGTCATGCACCTGACAGGACAAGCAGTTCATGGTGGGCTGAAGGCAGAGACCAATGCAGCAAAGCTGTGGGAAACCAGCTGGAGCAGGCTGCCTCTTCCGGTCAGGCCACCCACCTTTCCAGGATGCCACACACACCCAGAGTGAGCCTTCTCTGTCATTATCCACACCCAGGACCATGCCAAATCAATCAGCAGATTAACTTAGTAGTCAAACACCCTCAAACCCAGCATCATACTTAATCCCAGTACCACATACTCCAGAGCCAGCCAGCTGGGAAGAGCCTGACCTATGACAGCATAAAGCTAGACACAAGTCATAACAGATCATTTCTCTCAAAAGTTTGGAACAGAGCTGAGCCGGGACATCTAGGCCTCTCCCAGGTCTTCCTTCATCCTTATGGAGGCCAATCTAGCCTATTCTCATAAAACAACTTTCAAATACAGACAAAGAAAACAAAATTCAGTGTACAGTGTCTTTTAAGCTTCTGTTTGTATAAATCATTGGTCAAGCATTTCATATACAGGGCTCATATTCAAGGATTACAGGAATATATGAATCATAATTGGAGAAGAAAATAATTTAAAAGAGTAGACATATAAAAATGAAAATTATCACTGTCTTTTCAAATACTTCACCATGTAATAATGATAGTTCTACCATCAGAAAATGCACATCAGTGTGCTAGATTTATCAACATGCTAGATGTAGATAAGTCACAGATGTTTAGAAAACTTAAGAATGACCGTGATGAGGCTATCAAACTTGCCAGAGATGGCCACATAGCTTGAGACCTGTTGAGTAGCCAGTGAGCACATCCTCATCCAGGAGAACCTCTGTAGAAAAGGTGCAGGGATGATCGGGAGGCAGCAGAGCCATTAGACAAAACCAAGCCATCCTGAGAACAATGCAACGCGGTGTATAAGATGCTGCCACCACATAACCTCAAGGGAATCCAACCCTAAGCGATGCGAAGGGTGTCTCAAGAGGAAAAGAGCATGGTATTTCCAAAGACAAAGAATTGCAATCCAGAAGAAAAGAAGCCTCGGGAAAGTAAAGACCAATCTCTCTCGACACCCTTGAGACATGAACATCTTACCTACTCAGTAAGAACGAGGATGTCTCTGGTTGTTTCTAGCCTCCATGTGGGATCAGACACTCATCTTTGGCTCTTTCCCAGAAGTTTTAGAAATGTATTCACCATTGCATTATGGATGTTCTCAAAGAATAAAGTTTGGCATGAGGATCCCAACTGCTCTAAACCTCATAAGATTCTGAGGGGGAGGCATAATATGACAGAATGCATAAAAGTAATCCCAAAGTGGGGGAAAGGCACCAATTGTAAAAATTCTAAACAATGCTGCGGTACACATTGCCATTTCTTCTATATCTTTGTTACATGCAAAGGCTATAAGATGTTAAAATAATATTATTTGTTTTTATTGTATGCATTCTGGTTTTTAAAAATTTTGTGTGTTGTCAATTTTCCATCATAAAAACAGATTGCTAAAAGTAAGAACCAGTTTCATATTACATCATAATTATTTGCTTCAAATATTTTGTTCCAAAGGCAAGATAGAAAATTTACATGGATACATCATTCTAGAACTATCTTTCAAGGGTTAAAATAAATGCTGCCCCTCTGACTCAATAAATAAGCTCTCTTTTATCCAAAAATTCACTATAGTATAACAGATTTTGTTTGAACTTTTATAAATGATCGGATATATAGGCATTTTTCAAGCTTACAGATTACTTGAAAAGTTTACTAAATAATAATAAAATGGCAAACTGATGGAAAAAATTTGCAGAATGACCACAGAATAATAAGGCTTAGGTTAGAAAAGTATCTTGAGTTCTAGGATAAAGAAAATTAAGGGAAGTTTGCTGTGTCTCTTAAAGAATATGTTTGCCACCCTGGGAGAGATTCCAGGTAAGACAAGGCAGTGGCGCTGAACCAATCAGAGTGGGTGCTTTCACCTCACCATACAAACACATCAGCAAGTTGGGCAGGGCTGTATTTATTGGAGACAGCTAGAAATCTGACCTCTTTTAGAACTTGCTTGGGTTGAGAAGATGGTTCAGCAGTCTAAAGCACCTGCTTAGGAAAGCTTAGGCAAGCGCAGGGATTATGGTTCAATCCCTGGCACTACACACTGTGGCAGCCCCACCCCCAGGGCAGGCTGAGCCAGCCATAAAAAATAAAATAAAATAAAATAAAATATAAAAATAGAATTTTCCTGAAAGGATTTTATTGAGGAAGGAAGGTTGAACAAAATCTTTGCACAAATTTAAAATCAAATCCCTTCCTATTGTATTCCCCTGTTTAACTCATGTTTTCTAAAAGCTGAGAAATGAGATGAGGAATAAGAAAATTAACCTCATGTTATGTAGCAAACTTAACAGATTACAGATACTTAACTGACTTCACAGAGCTAGCTGGGAGATCCATAAAACTGTTGGTCTTTCTTGCCAGGAAATTGGATCTTCTCATCCATGCAAATTCTATTACTCCTGCAGACTCAAGTTGAGACCTATTTAAGATTTTCTGACCACTTTAGAGTTTACTGGTCGCCCTATAAGACTTTATCAGCTTATCATACCTTATTTAGTTCCTTGCCCTTATTTAGTGTTGAGTCACATTTTTCTCATAGAGTATACGTTTTTCTCTGTTATTCACAGAAAGTTTAATAAGACATGAGCTCTATTTCTGAATGAGCCAGAATCAGACAAAGTAAATGAGATCAAAATGTCAAATATTCTATAAACTATGGTAGACCTTTGGATTGATCTTACCAACCCAAACTCCATCCTCTTCCTTCTGTGAAAAAGCTGATTCCATCTTCCTAAATCTGAACTGGGCCATCATATGCCCTGGGACAGTAATTTAAAATGCATGTGAAGTAGTCATCATCTTTCCACCTTCATAATGACAAACAAGGTCATACAGATATGTTCACAGCAATGAGATTCCACACCCAGATCTTTTCTCTAGGAGAGAAAGCTGCAGCGCCCCCAGCAGCCAAAGGAGCCCTGACCTCTGGTTAGGTAATACTGTGGTAAAACATCTAAAGAAATAATCCAGCAGCCATATTGTACTTCTCCTATTCCTCCTTTTCAATGGGCATCTAATCCCCCCTTTAAAATCACTAGTGCTTCCTATCCTCTGCTATAACCTGATTGGCCAACATGCTTTGTTGCAAATATGAAGAGAGTAGAGGGAGAAGACATCAGACGTAGCTCCCAGGGGCACAGAGCGGTTAGTAAAGTATTAAGGGGAAAGTAATTGCTCAGCTAAGTCAGGCATGAGGAGCGAAAGCATTTAGTACAAAGTGAGAACTTATTAGTAACTTGTAAATCCCTGTAACAGACTTAGGGAAGAAAAGAGTCTTTTTCTGAGAAGCAGAAGCTGGTCCCATTGAGCAGCAGGCCCATTGAAGTATCGGAACCTCTGACATCCAATCCAGAGCTCATTCAGCTTAAATAAGCCTGCAAAGTTTATTTTAAAAAGTACCTGGAAGAACACACAAGCATCTTGCTTCTTATCTAAAATAAGCATTACAAGTGCCACTATGATATCGTGACTGCATTTCTGTTGATTATACAACAGCTAGAAATGAGCAGGACATTGTTTTATAAGGATGTTGAGTTGTGTGGTCTGTATAACAATAGATAGGAATCAAATTATTCTAAACACTGTTGTCTCTCTCTTGGCATCGCTTATTTTTAACATGAATTAACTACCTCTGTTTTTCAGATAATCCATCTACCTCTCAGGATCTGGTGGACCATCCCAGCTTTGTACCTGCACAAGTCAGTAAAGATAGGATTTATACTTCTGTGGCTCTGTACAGTCCTAAAAGGTACTGGCTTATGAATCAACCACACGTCTTTAGGAAAGCATCACACTGCTGAATGTCCCCTGTGACACTCCCATGTGCTTGAATAGATTTATTTAAAAATGTTTCTCCTGCTGTTTTGGCCCTGAGATTTTAACTGTCCTGATTAGAAAAGTCAATAGTCTCTTTTGCGATAATTTATCTTACTGAAAACTAGTGTAATCTTATAATGGAAAATCTTATTTCTGGAAGAGATATCAAAAGATTTCTTGATCCAGAAACATGATATCAAATAGTTTGAGGGTTACTATCTTTCTTTTACTAGAGAAAGGCTTGTGGGATTGCATTTCTTTTTCTAAGGTCATAGAATTAGAGGTAAGAACAGTGTCTATCCTTGCTTTCCTGTCTTCGCAAGTTCCAAAAAGAAAGAAATTTATTCTTCAGTTCAGCCTTACCCAAACCCCAACCTGACCTTAACTGCTGCTGTAGTAGTATATTTGGAGCTCTGCCCAGAGTCCAGGTAGCCATGGCCAAGTATACATCTCAGTGCTGGCACATTCATAAATTTTGACTTCCTAACCTTGCTATGACTGTTATATCCTTAGTAGATGGACACCAGCCTTTCCCTGTTTTCCACCTCTTTGATTGTAACTAAAGCCTTACATAGGCCTCTGTTGGCCTTCGGGTTTAGAGGGAAGTACAGGTACTCCAGGTATCACTATGATATTCCCATATTCCAGAGGCTGCTGTTGACCTCCTGGGTATACAGACCTCTAGGGCTGCTACTCCAAGAAGAAGAAATCATCCAGAAGCTTTGGCATTGCTCCTGAAAGTTGGAGCATGACAGCTATACAGCTAGCATTCTGGCAAGCCAAGATGAGAGATTAAATGACCTACTACCATATGAAAGGTTATACTTTCATTTTTGTTTGCATTCATTTTTATTATATTGATGGTTTAAAGGTTTGTATGAAACTCCAGTAAATAAATACTGATATTTGTATTAGAAGAATATCTACAAAAAAATCCATGATCATGAAATTTTACTCCAAAAAAATTCATATTGATGCAAGTTTGGAGGTCACACTTTAGGAATATAGGCAGTAAGGCACAATCTGACAAAGTGGATCCTTTTGGAATTTTCTAGGCTGTAAACTCTCTAAAGATATGAGTAGCATTATCATCATCCAGAATAATGTCTGGCACATAACAGGTTTTCAAAATATATTTACTGAATGGCCCAATCAATTAATTAAAAGTAATAAATCAAACTAGCATTTATTTGTATATATTATGCTGAGTTGAATCGTGTCACCAAAATTTGTATCAACCTGGAACTTTGCAATGCGACCTTATTTGGAAATAAAGGTTTTGTAAACTTACAGTGGGAAGTAAGGTGAGGCCATAGTGGATGGGGAGGTACACTCTCAATCCAGTGAGAATGCAAGCTTAGAACCATGGCAGGATACCTAAAGACGTCAACAAGGAGGGTACATGAAAATAGAGGCCCGCACAAGCAGAATGCTTGAAGCCACAAAACAATTCTTCTCTAGAGCTTCAGAGGGAGTGCAGCTCAGCTGACAGCTTGATATGGAGCTTGTGTTCTGCTGTATCTAGAGAGTGAAAGTTTCTGAAGTCTGAAGCCACTAAGTTTGTGGCAATGTCATAAGACAACCTAGGAACTGACTTCCACTGTTCATAGTGGATTTCAGGTCTCCTGCCTGAGTAAGTTTATCCCATTCCACCTGACTCATGGGCCCTTTTCTGTTTACTTATTGTAATGAATCCAGCACACCTCTCAATGAAGGCCATTCCTGATGTGAAAGGTACGCAAAGCTCTGTTCCCTGGCTCCTGCACAGTTGTCTGTGCATATTGCCATTTGCATGTAGAAAGCTCCTCTGACAAGGGAAGATTCTAGCAAGTTCTAAAGTATGGGTATGGGTGATAGATGTGTACCCAGTCATTTACAATGTGACCTTTCGATCTGCAATTGTTTATGAGGATAGCCATCTTGCCTCTCATATACGCTTGTTCAAGTCAGTTCATAACAGTCATGAGACATAATATTTTCATTTAGGCCTCTCATCTGTTAGTCACATCAAAGACCAGGAAATAAAATTCCTTTTAAAAACACTGACCTTCGCCCTTAATGTTTCTCTGCTCTTGGTATGTGTAGATATCTAAATAAATTTAAAACCTATCTAAATTGTAAGACAATCAAGTTTTTAAAACCTCTCAAAAGAGAAACAAATTTCTTTCTAATAGTGGTCAAAAAGCTTAAGTTTACTTACTATTCATCTCCCTAGATCACCTATGCCAACCAATTAATTTGCCTTAAGTGGTAACCAAAATGTCTTTCATATCCTTTAGAGATAACTTATATGGGCTCATCTCTAACCACACAGGCACTCAAGTCCATTAAACCTGTGTTCCCTGATTGAAAGAAGCAATTAGCGGGCCTGGCGGGATGGCTCAGTGGTCTAGAGCCCCTGCTTGGGGAAGCTTTGGCGGCTTCAGGGACCGCGGTTCAATCCCCGGCACCACATGCTGCGCCAGCCCTGCCCTCGGGGCGGGCTGAGCCGGTCATAAAAATGATTGAATAAAAACAAACAAAGGTTCTGAAACAAGAATAAAAATAATAAATAAAAAATAAAAAAAGAAAGAAGTAATTAGCATCATAGGAGTGCCTATTGAACTTAATAGTTCTTTTGCTTTTTCTTGAGTTAATGTTTATGAGATTGAATATATCAGTTTTCATCCATCTTGAGCTTACTTACAACTCCCTTTGATGTTGAACATTCAGGAAGAACATCATTGGTCATATCAGGACTCTACAATCATAACTGGGTCACCACAAGTGACAGGGAAGGAGGAGGCACCAAGCTGACAACAAAGAATTCTCATTTGCAAGTCACAAGATTTTAAAAGAAAGAAACTAGAAAGTGCTATTCCAAGTGTTAAGGAGTAAGGAAGACTTAGAAATGAAACTCTGATGAAGATAATCCCAAGTGGTCATCCAGGGTGAGACCCACAAATACCCCCTGGGTACCCAAGCAAGTTTGACAATGGTAAGATGTGTGCCCCTGAGCCATACCCCAGTGAACACTGAGGAACTATTTGATACAGAAAATATGTAAGAATCTTCAGAAAACTCTGTGTCTATACAAGGTACGATTTCTTGAACTCAACTATAAAATAAACTCCAGGAAGGAAGTGTTAGGTGTGTTCCTAAAAGTACACTGCAGTGTACTTTTAAATATCTATAAAAAGTTCTCAGTAAACGACTATGTTTTGGTGTGTTTTATTTAAACTATGAATTAATATGTGAACAAATGGACCATGAAGCCAAAGTGATTATTACCTCCGAAGAGCCAAGAACAAAGACAGAGAATTATGGTAGGAAGGCCAATGTCCAGATGTGACTTTGCAACACAAAAAGACTAAAGACTAGAAGAAGGTGGCTCACATGACATCTTGGAGGCAGGTACAGGGAGAGGGCTCAGGACAGACCCATTTTCTCTTCAGGGTTCAGGCTGATGGGGGGGTGGTCACTAGGAGACAGCCAAGTAGTTGGGCTGACCTAGAAGGATTCTAGAGAGAGTCCCAAGGGAGTCAGATTCAAGGAACCTGTATTAAGCATAGCTTACTTTAATACTTTTATCAATTAATGGACTAATAGTATAGGAAAAAATCCATGAAATTTGATATAATTCTCTTTGGAATAAAGAGAAGATTCTAGTATCAAATGATGGAAATAAAAGTGGTAAAACTATACTGAGTGATCCAGTAAGTATATATAGCCATATACAAAGCTCTATGGTTGGCATATCCTGACCAAAACACATGTTGAGATTTAATATCCATTATGAGCTATTAAGAGGATGGAAATTTAATTTAACTATAGTATATGGAGGTAGGTCCTTTGAGAGGTCATTAAGTTAAATATACCTTTATGGGGTACACTAACGCAATGTGTCTGTGTTTTTTCAGAAAGAGGAAAGAACTGAATTAGAACATACAGTCCCTCTTGCCATATGATGCCCTGCACTATTTTGAGGCTCTGTGACCCCCCAGTCAAGAAGAACTTCATGGCATACATTCATAGGACCTTGCACTTCGCAGTCTTCAGAACCTTGGGCCAAGTAAACTTCTTTCTCCTGTAAATAACCCAATCAGGAATAGGCAACAGAAAATGGACACAGAGTACTGCTTCATTTGGGGTTCAAAAAGAATACTGAGCAAGTGACCCAGTTGCTAGAAATTCGAGTTCTTTTATTTTTTTACTTCATCCATTTTTTAAATAAAATACAGGTGCCCACATACATACATTGCCATCTAAGTCTACATGTAAAAATCCTAAAAGCCCAAATTAAACCCTTTTTAATTATGTAGTTTTAGATCCCATATGGGCCATTGTGCCATACTCTGAGTTTATTTTGGAGAATCCAGCGAATGATCTAAAAGCAAGGAAATGGAAAAGTTTTTACCCTCAAAAAAATTGACTGAGGGAATGAGCACTGCCCTCAGATTGCTAAAGATATCACATACAGGAAGAGTTAGACTACTTATCGGATGATACATGTTAGTAGAAAGACAAAGGGCAAAGCATACGAGGACAAACTTGGTTGCGCCCTATGCAGCGTACTCACACTGAAGCCTCTCAAAAGTGGTCTACCTGCCTCAGAAATGCATGAGCTCTGTGTCACCCTGAGCAGATCCTCAGACAGTGGATGGTTACTGACAGTGAGGGACAGTGGATGGGCAACTTATTTCCCATTTCTCCCTGCTTAATGGAAAATAGTATGAATGACAGCACCTGGGATAAGAAAAGTATTTATCTACATATATGCCATCTCTGTAAGGTCAGACCTCCTTTGATCTTAGGCAAAACTTAGCAAACCTACAAATACTTTACTTTTTCTCAAGAAAAGTCTATAACATATAGAAAGCATTTGTTACACAATGGATGCTGAATAAATCATAGCAAAATGTAGAATTACTATGATATTATATAACCTCCAAAGCAAATAGCTGGAATTTAAGGTCATGAACAGAAATGAAGGAAAACAAAGAAATCAGGTAATATTCTTGGTGTTACCTGAATCTATCTATAAGAAGGTAGAATTACAGGTTACCTTCTGACCACCTTCTACACAAACAGCTGATCTTGCTTTGGCAGAAATCATTTGTTTGAATTAAAGGAGTTATACTTTACAGATGAGTCAGATCTTTGGTAGACATAAAAGAAATAAATTAGTATTCAAAATTTTAATTTCAAAATACTTTCCCTATAACATATGTACAATTTAGACAGGAGATATTTTATTGCTTACATGTTTTTTCCAAAAATATCTAATGAAAATTCCTTTTAGAAAAAGAAGTCAATCATTAAAAATAATGTTCAAGCCAGGCATGGTGGTGCATGCCTGTAATCCCAGCACTCAGGAGGCTGAGGCAGGAGGATCGATGTGAGTTCGAGACCAGCCTGGGCTACAAAATTAGGTTCAAAGCCAGCCTGAATGGCATAGTGTGACCCTGTCTCAAAAAGACAAAAAAAAAATAATGTTCAGAGCTGGGCGTGGTGGTACACGCCTGTAATCCCAGCACTTGGGAGGCTGAGGCAGGAAGATTTGTGTGAGTTCAAGACTAGCCTGGGCTACAAAAGTGATCTTAAGGCCAGCCTGAACTGCATAGTGAGACTCTGCCTCAAAAAGACAAAAAAAAAAAAAAAAAAAAAAAAGTGTTCAGAAGTTAACCCACGGAAATTCATGCTTATAACTTTGAGCATTGTTCTACCCTAAAACAAAAGCACAGTTTTATGCAATACCTTCATGACTAATTTTTAAAATTCAAAGAAATGTTCTTTAGGTGTAACTCAATTAATACTGGCAATTAATAATCCCCTTAGCTATAAGTGAAATTGTGCTGGGTGTTCTCATTTAAAAGTTGCCTAATAAATCACACTAAAATATTCATAATAAGAATATTCATTTTAGAAAGATACTTGTTTGAACACGATATAAGGAAATTTACTGAAAAATTGCTAAGTTACTTAAGTGATGGGGAAGAGAAAACATATTAAATTCACAGAATTTTATGAAGCAGACCAAAATAATGCGCAAAAACTATTCATTTATTTTTGTCCATGGATACTTATGTCTCCTGAAGTGCACAAAAATTATTGTGAAGTAACTCCACATATTTTTTTTCCATTCTGAGAACAGATGAAAGACACTTATAATATCAAAGGCCATTGCTGTCACCTGATCTGTGAACTTGGCCAATTCCAAGATGTGGGTAAAGCTAGTATAATTAGAATTGGTCCCTGGTTACTAGCAAATACAAGCAACAGCAGAGATGAAGTGATGCAAAGAAATTAGAAATGTGATCTGAAGAACGATCACCAGAGCCAGGCAGAAGGAAAGCAAATAAAGAAGGAAGGTGCAGGCAGGAGGGGAGCTTGGGGGAAGGGGGAAGTAGAACAGTGACATTTGGTGATGAACCATATGTGCGTGGTTTGAAAGACATGACTGAATTGTTTTTGGTGCAGTATTATTCTGACATTTAGAATGAGGCAATTTTCCATTTCCATTAATGTACTGCCAAATAGAAGGGGAACTGTCGCGAATTAAAGACTAAAGAAAGCTGTTCCTCAAAGTTGTATTAAATCGCTGCTGATGAACTCATTAAGAACAAATTAACGAGGTACATTATACTAGGAATAGCCAGCAAGAACTCCCAAGTGAAACGGTACAACTTCACCAGTTTCTAAGCCTTCAAGCAACATAAAGTACCGATGGCCGTGATATCCAAGTGACAGAACTACTTTTAGTCTCTACAAAATTTCTTAGCATCTCAAGAAGGCCTTGAGATTGATTTAGAGAAAAGAGAAAATATGACAGTATCTCAATAGACCTCATGTTGTAGTCAGGGTTTTTAGGGGAATGGATTAACAATTTATAGGATTACTTTATAATATTTACCCAAAATGTCAAATGCAGAACAGCACAAGAGATCTCTCCATGAGTTAGAGACCCATAGAATCCAGCTGAGGGTCTGGGTCCCATGGAAATGTCCTGGAAGAGTCAAGCTGAAGGCCTAGAGTCCATGGCGTGGTCTCAGGCAAGTCTGTATTCGTGAAGATCTTCCCTGAGCAGTCCCAAAGGTCAGAGGTGGAAGTTAGAAAGTCTGCAGCAGCAAGATGAAGATTCTGTTTCCTCAGGGATCTGCACTAAAGCCACGAAGTGAGGCTCAAGGTAAAAACCAGAGCTCCCCAAAAGAGAACCATAGGCAAAATCAGCAACACTGAGGACCTGAGTTCCTCCTACTGTGAGAACAGCTGAGTTCTTATTGGGAAGATCGGTATGGCAAGCTTTTCCAGGAGAATCAGTGGCACAGCATCTTCCTCTCTGGTTCTCCTTTTATGCTGTCGGCAGCAATCCTCAGATGGGCCCAGGCTCACTCAGTTCAGCTGAGTCTTTAGATCCCATTGCAGAGCTCAATAATGAAATCCTGACCACCCGAGTGAGGGTGTTTCGGCTTCGCACAGTACATTTTTCACTGATATTTTATTAAGTCTTCCCCATCATGGGAAAAGAAAACTCAAGATATTTCCATGACAACCAGAGCGTAGGGGCCTAAACTCTGTATTGTTTTTTCCCCATAGTATTCCTAATGCTCAGTGTGTCTTAGAAGCATAAAAAGCATAGAGTAAGAAATTTCATTTGAGTGGAGGGACTAATAATATATTTTTAAAATTATGGCCTATCTATAGGAATGGGCTCACATATCAAAAAATAATCATTTCTAATTCTTAGAACTGATGGGTTCATGCTTGAGAGCAACCAAGTAGTAACTATGTCTTAACTCTTAATTAGTATCCTATATTTTCCCTAATTTTTATCAATCATTACAATGAAGCCCAAATTCTCAGAAGTAGTTCCTTCAAAATATGTTACTATGTGTTTTAGTATTCACTTAGTAGAATTCTTTTAAAATTCATTCCAGTTTGTTTCAGTACAAATGACTTTGAATTATTTACATGGTTGTAGTATTTAAAACTTTACGATCTCAAAGTTCATTGACCTCTTATTTCTAATATTGGTCAGGATGGAATTATTGTGCTCAATAAATGAATGCAGAAATAAATATTTATAAATGGTCTTTCATGAATCACATACACCCAGGAGAAAATAAGAATGTAGCATTAAATTCATTAAACTTCTTCAAAAAACTCATAACATTTTCTTTCCTTTATTTCTTTAGATTTTATTTTTTCTGCTATAATTTTAGTCTTCCTCCTAGATCACTTCTGCTTATTCTTTCTTTCTTTCTTTTCTTTCTTTCTTTCTTTCTTTCTTTCTTTCTTTCTTTCTTTCTTTCTTTCTTTCTTCCTTCCTTCCTTCCTTCCTTCCTTCCTTCCTTCCTTCCTTTCTTTCTTTCTTTCTTTCTTTCTTTCTTTCTTTCTTTCTTTCTTTCTTTCTTTCTTTCTTTCTTTCTTCTTTATTGTGGAACCGGGGGATGGAACTCAAGACCTTGTACTTGCCAGGCAGGCACTTGTGTCCCTGAGCTATCTCCCAGGCCTGCCTATTCAATATTAAGTGAAAGTGCATGTATGACTTGTTTGACTCATTAGCTCATGTTCAAAGTCATTGGATAGAGTCGTTGCTGTTCATGTATTGTTACAAGTGTTACTTATGTCAACAAGAATCAGAAATAGCTTTTGATCAAAAGCTTGATCCTATGTGAGAAATACATTTAATATTATAGCTTTTCAGTGCTGGCCAAATAGTTCAGTGGATTAAAGTGCTTACAAGCAGGCACAGGGACTGGTAGTTCGATCCTCAGGCCTGCTGTGTTGGCCTTCCCCTGGGGCTAGCTGAAATGGCAATTGAGACTAGGCATGGCGGTGCCCACTTGTAATCCCAGCTCTTGGGAAGCTGTAAATAGGCAGATCACTCTGAGACCAATGTAGTAGTGAGACCCTGAACACCCTGTAGAACCTTCCCTAAAGGACACATACACACACACACACACACACACACACACACACACACACACACACACACACAAATATTATAGCCTTTCTAAATTAATTAAAAGGACTACTGTCTAGCCATTTCCAAATTGAAATTATTTCATGGAAGATATTCATGCATGTGCATGTTAACCTAAATTTATGAATTTTGCATATAAATTCCAATTGTCCTTTATATGTAACCAAGACAAAGTACCTTTGCTTTTTAAATCAGTTTTGTTTGCTTTTGCTGTGGTTCATGGTTGTAACTTACTAATTCAGTAATTATATCCACAGGAAAAGTGACCTAAACAAGGAAGACAGTACTAGAGAATAAACAAAAGATCCTGTTTGCTTTGTTTTGTTTGTTGCTGTTTTTCAGAACGTCAAAAAACAATCCTTTGTCTAGTAAATTAACCTAAAATGTTTGGAAGAACAAAAAGGACTTAAGTAGAATAAACCAAGTCAATGCTTTGGAGATATTCTGACCTAAGGGTGCATTTTTTCAGCTTCATTCCTTGCCAGTACAAGGTCAGGGCTCATCCTGAAATCAGGATGCTTCATTCGTAATCTAAGTAAAAGTCACCAAGGACCATAAAGCCTCTCCTGGCCTCCTTGGGGCTGAGCGCCATGCTCTGTTAGTCAGCTAAGCAGAGCATAGTGCGAGCTCATCTAACCCGGGATCCACGCGCTTGCAGGGATAGGTGCCTGGATGGAAGCTCACAGAAGGTGTACCGGGTCTGAGCAGGGCCCCGTTCACGCTCACCTGACATCGTGAGCACCTCCATCGATGCCTTACTAATGCCCCCTGTGGTGCTTTGCTCCCGCATTTACATCTACATTTGCCCACTTACCTACAGTGGGACTCACAAATTTACAAAATGGAGCAAACTTACTAGAATTATTTTTTATTGTGTTAAAATAAAATCTTTGCCTCTGAGTTGTAGGAGAAGAGCATCTTTACAGGGACATGTTTTTCTTATACTGTGAATGTGGAGAGGTATCCTCCTCTAAAACTGGGATAAGATTCTATGAAATAAAGAATGAAGATCTTTTATTTATTTATTTATTTATTTTTATTTTTATTTTTTTTTCTTGTTTCAGAACCTTTGTTTATTCACTCATTTTTATGGCCGGCTCAGCCCACCCTGAGAGCAGGGCTGGCGCAGCATGTGGTGCCGGGGATCGAACCGCGGTCCCTGAAGCTGCCCAAGCTTTCCCAAGCAGGCGCTTTAGACCACTGAGCCATCCCGCCGGGCCCCGAAGATCTTTTTACTGTAATCTTTACGGAATCCCTAAAACTGTAATCCTCCTAGGACATGCTAGTAGCAAATATGCCAGGAGACATGCCAGTGAAAGATGGCCCTGACCTCTTTGGCTGCTCTTCCCCATTCCTTTCAGACCAACTAACGGAGTTTATCCTTTAACACAGTTTCATACATTGGCTCTTTAGGTTTGAAGACTGTAAATATCACCTTCTACCTCATTAAAATAGTCTTCAGTCTTCTTACTGATAATGCTCGCAGGCCATTTATTCTTATTCCAGCCTCTTTATCAAACCCTAAACTAGTTCCGTTATAACTGATGATCACATTTGATGGGGTTTTGTGGTTTAACTTGGAGCTTCTGTACAGAAAAATGAATTTTCTCTCATTTCATACTTGGGGAATCTTGGTTTACTTTTGACATAAGTTTCTGTAATCTTAAACTGATTTTGGCAAGGGGTTTCCCTATGGCACCTTTCCAAGTACAAATATTCCTACTGAACATCATTCTGCATGAGGAGACTGCATCTTGACACTTCATCAGCTGAGACTGATGAATCTCCTTCAGATATTTTATTCATGTCTTTTGATAACTACCTCAAAATTCTTTCCTCCAGACTTGACTTGTCTTGTCCCATTAAGACAAGGCCACAGTCAGCTCTCTAACTGCCATCTCTACATCTTCTAATCCTCTCATACCATCTCTGCTGCAATAAATCAGATGTAACATTCCTCAAATCTTTTCACGATAGCTTTTCAAAACTTCCTCCAATGGGCAAGACCCACGCAAGTGAAATTACTGCTCTCTGGTTTGTATCTACACTACAGTGTCACTTATTCCCCCTCCTACTCCCTTTCTATGCTTTCTTTTCTACTTTGATTTATGGCAACAGAGATCTTAAAATAATACCACTGAGGTCAGAGAAAACTGTAAAATGCTTACTTATCTGTAAAGGTAGGAGGAATGAAACTGACCCTCTTTCTTTCAGCTCCCCTAAAATTCAAGGCTTGGTCCTTAAACAAACTTCTTATTCCTCTTTTCATTGGATAAGTGCATACTAAATGAAAAACCCATATCAATTTCCTCAGCACACACTTTAACATATGTAGATTCATCCAGAAGTTATCCTAAAAGGTGAGGCAGAAAAGGATGGAAAACACAGCTGTTGAAAGTGGAGAAGCCAGCATTTGAATCTCACTTCTACTATGTACTAATTCCATGATATTTCGGACAAGCGGCAAGTATGGGGGAGCGTCCATTTTTGTCTAAAGTTCAAAAATGAGAAAAAGCTACCATTATAACTGATATGTTACACTGAAGCACATTTAGCATATTACCCTTAACGTAAGAAGTGGAAAACTGTTGTCTAGCAATAAAACTCCACCTACAAAATTTCACCATTAAATGTTGATTGAAACCATACAATAGGACAATATAAGATGTAATGAGCAAAACTGCGTCCAATGGAACATTTTTAAATTGGTCACTTATAGCTATAATACTATGGAACATTCTATCATTGAAAGAGGCTAATAGAGAGTAACTTGCTGGTTTGTTCTATGGAACCCATAGGCACTCAGGCAGCCTGAGTCATAGTCCAGGGCTGTTTTGCTATACCTAACTGGAAATAACTCTTCTCAAAGCAGTATTACTAAATTTCATTTCCTGAAAACTGAATTTTGGGGGAAATAGAATATAATTCTGTTTGCTTAGCCTGGACAGCCAACCAAGTTGCTCTGGGAAGAAAAATGTTTGAGGTTAAAGGCAAAACGTCCATTAGGCACCGAGACGATGCTGGATATAGCAAGTGCCTGCAGTACACTACACTCCTCCACTCAGAACAGACCTTTGTCTCATAAGAGAGTGATTGCTTCTCATTGAACTTCTTTGCTGTTACTACTGAGCACTGTTAATGAAACATTCTTCCTGATTCTGCTTGGCAGCTGCCACTGTTCAAGGGCACCACTCGCAAACCTATGCATTATTATCCTAATCCCTGGTTATAAAGAAAACTGCTCAATGCCAAAAATCAGACACAAATAATGAAACAGCTTCCATTTGCTTTTATTAGAATGACTATTAATTGTTGTATCAGGGGTGGGCAGAGTCCAAGTCTTTAAGACACTAGAACTTCTGCTAGGTTAAAATAAGCATGCAATTTTGAGTTCTACTTGAGTTATATTGAGCCTGTGTGTTAACTTCAACATGGCTTGGGAAGCATTCACTGCACTGAATATTCATACGGTATGCATGATACAGACACTGAACCCAATTTAGTAAATGAATACTTGTAATTTCACTAAAGCCCCACCGAGAGATTATTATGCAGATTTATGAAAGAATATCACTGGAGCAATTCTTGGCTATGTCTTCAGTCACCAAGGACTCAGAAGTGTGTAAACCTCACATAATTTCCTATGCATTTACAGCGACTGGCTTCAGCTTCTGAACTTTTCTGACATTACCTCGCACTCTGTTTCATCTCTAATTTTCCCTTTGATATTCTTGCCCTTGAGCAAAGAGCCAGCATCATAACACCTACGAGCACTGCCAAGATCCTCCTGACAATATCCTGGCTGCCATAATGCCAGCAATCTGTTCCAATCCTGTCACTGCAAAATCTCATTAGAGGCAAAAGGATGCCTGGTCACGAGTCTATAGGTGCACAGATCGGGCTCACATTTCCAAGAGCAGCTTTGCCTCGTGCTTGGCTTCCTGATGTCCTTTAGATAATCACATGTTGACTAAGAGGTGGACTCAGAGAGTCAAATTTAGTGTCGCATGTGCAGGGTAGAGACCAGCCATACCTATTCTCCTAAGGGACTTTTAGCCATTTATAGAAACCAGATTCCAACCTGAACAGTTTGCCCAAGGCTGGCACAAAGGGAAATGAAATCCAACCGGGATGAATAAGTCGAGTCCATCCCAGGAGAGTTGGATTCTAGCTCAAGCCTGACTATCTCATGTCACTTTGGAAAAATTTCTTAGATTCTGTATCTCATTGCTTGATCAGTCAGATAGTGAGATTTTCAGTGCTACAATCTTTGCAATCATAAGTGAAACACACACACAATTCCAGAGCCAACAAACAGTTAGCTTGAGGTCCAAAAGGTAAACTTTCGGGAACGTCATCTTATGGGATGATGAGCATTTAAATCCTTGTAACAATTCAGTTCAGATTAAACAAATCGCAGCATCTCAGTGAATGCGCTTTAAAGTTTTATTTTAAAAATCCAGACCGAGGCTGGGGAGATAGCTCAGTTGTCTAAAACATCTGCTTAGGCAAGCTTAGGCAGGCGCAGGGGACCACAGTTGGCTTTGCAGGTACCACATGCCACTCCAGCCCTGCCCTCAGGGTGAGCTGAGCTGGGCTAAAAAATGAAAATAAAAATCCAGATAATTGAAAGATCTCTTTAACTTGTAAAATGCTCTTACAGACAGCCATCTCTCAACTTTTACTTGTTTTTGTGACCCTATGTTTTCTGGAATTAAAACAGAACAGGTATTACTATTGCAATATACAACAGAGGGTGGAGTTATAGTTAACATCTTGGGCTTTATTCTCTTAACTTTCTAAATCTAGATTAAACTTTCTCTTTTTTAAAGGTGTGAGCAAATGAACAAGATAATGCAGGTAAAATCCTCAGCACTGCATGTGTCATTTAGGAGTGCTTACCAAACTTCTCTTGTTGTCGTTGTTATACCATCTATATCTCATTGCAATCTTGTGAAAGTTGAACAAGAGTTCAAGTTCTAGGGTAATAAGAGCCCTTGGGGAAAAGAGTTGAAGGATAGTTGAATAAACTCTGCTTTTTTGTCTAGGTCTTGGCATGCATAGCTGTACAAATGACCTATATTAATTAATTTACCTGTTTTTCTAGGGGAACTTTCTTCCTTTCTTTATTGGTCAAACAGAGGTTGTGTTATGATTTGTTTCTAGTTGTTCTCCCAAGGTCTCATGCAGTCATTAGGGTGGCTGCTGGAGTATGATTAATCCATGCTCCAATGCTGGCATCATGGGTGTAAGTGCTTCACCTGCCCTGGGGTGGGTAATTTGCATACAGCAGAAGGAAAGGAGAGAGGCTCGCTAGCAGAATGTGCTGCTGCTCCTCCTACTGCTCTTTGCTGTCTCCCACCACCATGAATGGCTGCCCGGTGCTACGAGCCACTCCACCTTGGAGCCAGCCACATACAGACTGAAACATCCATTAACTGTAAGCTAAATAAATCTTTTCTTCCTTAATTATGGATGTTGGATATTTTATCCCAGCAATGAAAGAAAAGTCACTGAGATAGATAGTAATGCTAATGGTTATATAAAAATAAATTGATGCAATGCACATGAAAAAAGATACCAAAAAATTGACAGTGGAGCTCACAGTTCTAGGACTGTGAAAGAAGCAAAGATTCACATAAAAATACCAGGCCCTCCAGAGCATCTCCAAGACAAAAACCAGCCTCTACAGTCATCTAACCAACATCTAGTCCAACACCAGCAGCCCTGACATCTGCGAGGAGCATGTTAGAAATGAAGAATCCCAGGCCCTACCTCAGGGATAAGGAATTAAAATTGTCATTTTAAAAAGTTCCTGTGTGACTCCTGTTCATACTAAGGTTTGATTAACAGTTGTTGGGACTACGGCAAGCAAAGGCCAGTTGAGGACATAGACAAGGAAACTTTCATAGCAGTGGCTTACCAGTTCATGGCGTGTGTGTGTGTGTGTGTGTGTGTGTGTGTGTGTGTGTGTGTGTGTGAATGTATGTTTTTCTTTCCTCTCCACAGAAGCGTGACTTAATTATGTATGGGAAGGGAGGTTGGGCATGAAATAAATGACCAGCAATCCCCAAGAGATTCTTCAAGAAAAGGAAATTATCATTTCTCTTTGATCAGTTTGCAGCTGCCTAAGCAAAAGGAAATTGCAAGGGGAAACAGAGAAAAAGAGGTGACGAGGGCAACCTCACGCATGCCCTTCACTCCACGGAGCGCAGGTGTAGTACCTGCATGTCCGCATGCTGAGAAACACTGTTGGAGAAGGCAGAGCTAGAGCTGCCATCTTTCTAGGACCCTTCTTGAGGTCCTGAGAAAAATGTGGGACGTGTGAGGTGGAGGAGCTGGAAGTCACACAACCAGATCCAGTCTCCTATTCCTCCCCATCACGGAGCTCTGTGATGGGAATGTCCCTACAGGGCCCTCAGAAGAGTGCTCTGTACACACATCTGTCTTCTAAGCTGGGAAGATGTGTAGTAACTGAAAATAACGGAAAAGTTGTGGAGCTTTTTCAGTTGTTATCCATGAAACTACTATGGATCAAAGAACTGAGGTCCAAAATGGCAACAGCAGGAACAAGGACTGCAAGAAAGCACAGCTGTTGTGGATTAGGACCCAATGGATGGAGATTGCTCCACACATTTACAGTCTATTTAAGTCCATGGCCGATATAAGCGTCCAGTAAATTATAGCTATTAAAATTAAAATTAAGCATATAGGAAAAGCAGAAAGAGAATTTTCAACAATGGTGGATCAATTAATAGGTGATGGTACAATACTATCATGGATGAATACAATAAATGTTAGCATGACAGAGATAATACAGAGATGGATCAAACATGAAGATAAACTGGATAATGTTAAATTATCCAGTGTTTATGTTGGCATATATACTTATGATGCATGCTCATATTTAGAAATATAGACCACGTTATAATATAATGAAGTATTCATGTGAATGGTTTTTTACTCTGTAATTTTATCTGTAATATATTTTGAAATTTTTCTTCAACTTATTTATTCATCTTAGTATTGAAAAAGTCATTAAGTTCAATTAGGACCAGTTCTACTATAACTTTACTTCTATCTCTTTTAAAGAACTTTTGCTTGGAATGCATAACTGTGCATGATATTGATCATAAAGAATTCACTTGCTGTGTAGCCAGTATGAGACAGCAGACCAGGCAGTACCTAAGCAAATGGCATTTTCGCATCAAATACGTGAAAAACAATCATCTAGTCTTCCCTTAGTTCTCAAATAACTTCTCTGGAACTAATGAACTAATACTAATACTAATGAACTAATACTAATGAACTAACAGGAATCCCTAAAGAAGCATAAGAAGCAATTACTACTACTTTTGTAATAATATCTACAATATATTGGATAGTTACCACCTATCATATACTTCATTAAGCAATAAGTTCACTTGGTTTCTCACTATGATTACATGACATGATTTCTTTGTAGTATACATATGCATCTTTACTCATAAAGGTGTTTTATATTTGTAAGACTATCCAGTATCTGGTTCACCTTAGATTTTTCCATTCACATAACAGCTAACCTAAGTGACTCCACTTTCATTTTCTGTTTCATCAATTAAGCTTCTTTTCACTTTTCCTCCTTGGAAGACTGTAGTAAGACAAGCTAGGTTTAATTTCCAACTGCTGTGTACGGAGTGTTGTGGGATAGGTGGGCCTCGAGGGTTCTTGGAGTAGTATTGTTCTGAATGTCAGCTCTCTTATTCATCCCTCAATTATGCATGTGTTAGAAGCTTGTCTTCAGTATGGCGATGTTGGGAAGTGATGGAAATTTTGAGAGGCCTAGTATAAGATAACTAGGGCATTGAGATGCTCCTATCAGAAGGGACCGATGTAGGTCTCATTGGGCCACAACAGTTCCTGTGAGAGTACTTGGTTGTAAAAGAGCAAGATTTGGCCCTCCCCATTCTGTGGTTTCTAGTCGCCTGGTGCAATCTCTCCCTCTTGCACACATGCTCACAATGAAACCATCTACAGTGATGTGACACAGCTAGGAAGGTCACAGACAGCAAGTCAAGAGGTTTCCATGACCTGGGCAATTCCTCCTCCCAAACTAGAAGCCAAATAAGCTTCTTAAAGGAGAATAAATTTGAGTCATTTTGTAAGAAAACAGATTCATCTTGTTACCATAATATTGTGAAGTAACTCAGGCATATAAGTACACAAAAAAAATATAATAGGGAATAAAGATGTTATGGTCCCATGGCACAGTGTATCTGAAATTGGGTCTTGACTTAGGACAATTGTCTTATATGTTTCATATGTTCTTTGGCCTACTAATCTGATTTTTAATCTGTACATCTGATAGTTACATTTATAAGATGTCCTAAAATAAATAAGTCAATATCATGTTGGAAAACTAAAACAGGGTAGGCAGAAGGAGAAAAAGAATTGAAATGTGTTGTGTACATGTGCCCATTCCCTAAAGCAAGCATGTCATAACAAAAATTTTTAAAAATTTCTTTTATTTACAAATTACGCACTCCAATTATTTTGTTGTAGTTAAAAAAAAAAGCTAGTATGCTTTTGTGTGTTCACTTTCGTCATATCTGTATTGCTTTCCCTACACCAAAGGATTCCATTGTTACAGCTGAGGCCGTTGCGTTCCTCAGTTTCTGCTCCACATCCCAGCCCTCCCCCAGCTAAGTAATCCGGCCAGGTCATCTCGAGGGTGCTTTTGTTTGAACTAAATTCCTAATTATTTCATAATGTTCAAAGTCTTGAATTTTTTTATGAACCTCTAGTAAAGCAGGTGAGGATTTCGTATAAAGATTCTGAGGATCAAGAATAAAAAGGACAAGATTTCATTACGGAGCAAATAACATATTTATTCATTTCTAAAATATTACCTGATACCCACAACGTCCATGACTTTTATTTAAAAGTTGAATCATTGGAAAGCACTGACTTGGATCTTAGCCTCCCTACATGAAAGCACATCTAGGCTGAAAAACGCAGGGATATAATGAAAAGAATCTGTATTTTCATGAGATCTCTGTCATTTATTTTTTTGTGATTCCTACGAAATGATAGATACCAAGCTCGGATTTATCAGTAGAAGGGAAGGGGAAATGTGGCTTGTCCTCAATAGCTAGAATAACCTTTAGAAGACAGCCCTCACATCCAGCTGCCATGTTGGCCTCCCTTCTGATACAGCATCTTTAAGATCAAGTTTACAGGAGGTTTGGAATGAATCAGGGACAACCCACAAAATTTGCTCTGCAAGATACCACTTGTGTTGGGGCTGGGGAGATAGCTCCGAGGCACAAGTGCCTGCTGGGCAAGTGCGAGGTCGTGAGTTCAAACCCTGGTCCCACAAAAAAAAAAAAGATACCACTTGTGAGCAGTTCCAAGTGGCGGGGGGGGGGGTGTGTGCACAGGAAATGCATGCTTTATTTAACTCCACTGTGTTTTTACTAGTATTCTTCTTCTCTTTTTCTATAGCAAACTATAACTGCCACAACTTTGTTCTCTTTTGGCACTGCCTCCAATGGGCATTTTTGACAAAATAAGAATGAGCAAAATAGGTGGGATTACATTCTGTTTCCCACCTCCAGCCAGATTTGAGTTTTTCCTTTTCTCTCGCCAGCAATGTCAGAGCACACTCCTGGTACCCACAAGCCCTCCTTTGTGCCCACTGTGCTTTGGGAGAAGATGGATATGGAGTGGGCCAGCAGTGAGGCATGGGACTTGGGAAGCCCCCGGGAGACTGCCCCATGGTTTCTCAGTGCTTATCTCGACATTGGAAACAAGGAGGAAGTTCTTCCCCTGTGAATAAATGAGCCTATGGGCGCTTGCTGTGCTGTCCATCGAGCCCACCCCTCGAGGGCCGACGGCTCCTAGTCTCTCAGAATGTGTTTCCTGGAGATTGCCTAATGCTTGAACGTTACGCTAAGCATACAGAGACCCAAGCCTCCATGTCGCTTCACTGGCCAAACAAGAAATAATCATTCTAAAAAGAGCGTTTTACATGTGATGCCGAAGGGTCCCATGGAGCAAGTGTGTAGGGACAGAGCGACAGCAGAGGCTACTAGACACACTAACAAGTACTGGAAATGTCTGAGAAACTAGTGGGAAGGAAGAAACAGGGATTTTTTTTTTAAATTGAAAGTAAGATATCTATCAGTTGACCCTGTGCTGGGGTGGAGCTGGCAAAGCATGTGGTACCAGGGATTGAGCCATGGTCCCTGCGCTTGCCTAAGCTTAGACTGCTGAGCCTCCTCGCCAGCCTAGAAATTCTTTAAAAGCAAAAGAAGTATACTAGTTAAAAATGAATACTTTTATAATGTTCTTGATCTAAAAAGAATTGTCATAAAGGGTGGAACATAATAAAATCAAGCTAATGGAGGAAGAAATAGGCAAAAATGATTTACTTATGCTTTTACTATTGACATTTTTCTGCACTTGGAGAGTTCAAACAGCACAAATTACTAGAGAGGTGTCTGTATCTCTGTAAACCTCACCAACTCAAGGCTTTGTTGGTGCTTATCTTCATATGAGACAAAATTGGTTACTAGGAATGCAAAAAGTTTAAATAATATGGACAGGGCATGTTTATTCACAGCTACCAGATTATGCCTATTACGTGTGCCTGTGTGTGTGTGTGTGTGTACGTTAAGTGAACACCAGAAAGTTGACCAACTGGTAGAGATTGCAGGCAGAAAGATGTTTTCTCTACTGTTTAAAGATCTCTTAAAGATTAAAGGGAAATAACACAAACACTGGTGTGAGAACAAGCAAAATAAATGAATAATTCCCAGAAACTGTATACATAAAAATAGCACTAAAGTAGATTTAAAAAAAAAAAAAAAAAAAGATGTTCAGGTCTAGCCTGGTAGCTCAGGGGATTAAAGCACCTGCTTAGGCAGAGCACAACATCTGGGGTTTGATCCCTTGAGTGACATGCTGGCCTGCCCTCGGGGTGAGCTGAGAGGGTGATCGATACTGGGCACGGTCGTACAAGTTTGTAATCTCAGTCCTTGTGAGGCTGAAAACAGGAGAGTCACTGAGTCCAATCTATGTAACGAAACCCTGTAGACCCTGTCCTGAATACAGAAAAAATAAAATAATAAAATAAAATCCAAATAAAAGATGTTCAATCATACCCACGAGAATAATCCACCTTAAAACCACAGTAATGGACAAGTCTTTAAAGGATCTTTTCATAGTCAAAGCCAGCCTAAAGATTGTAGGTACTTGAATTCAGCAAAATAACCCAATACAGCCCAAAGTCATAATAGTAGTGAGTTATCAGCACCGCTAGCAATTGTCCAAAGTTGTTGACTTGAGCCATTTACAGCTCAGCATATTAATATAGCTTTACTTTTCATACCTCATGGTTATATTCTTCGGTTGGATAGTTAAGACCAAGTTAAAGCAAGACCTATATAACTAAAAATGTAAGTTTTGCTATCTTACATGGTCAGTCAAATCCCCTCAGGATTTATCCTGGAATCACGTATAGCATTTTGTCAGTGTCAGCCATCTGGATGAGACATGGCCATTGCTTGACTGATTTGCATTCTGTGAAAGCCTGAGAGAATTTTGTCTCTCTAAGTGACTCTCCTTAGGCACACTATAAATTGTTTACACTTTCCTCTGTGAGCCCATAACTTCTTTCATCAGAAAATTTGGGACATCGCTTAGTTACAGATGTCACAACAGAGGTTCTCTTTTGTCCTAAGTCCTAGCTGATCTTGAAGGGCTACAGCCAAAATATTTGCTATCTTTTTATTCTATCTGTTCAATTTTTGCTCTGCAAACTTTAGTTGTTAAACATGTTTAAAAAAGTTTAATGATATTATTATCCTATAACAGAGGCAGTTATGCTTAACATCACTACCTGTCTCTAACTGCAATGCAACACCCATCTCTGACAAAACAAAACAAAAAAGGGGGATATAAATAAAAGACCATTTTGTTGTGAGAAAAAAAATCTATGTATATATGATAGGATAGATATACACTACTTTCTCTTAGTTAATTGAGAAGAAAGGTTTGCGCTAATATTGTTAGAGTTCACGCCTACATCTTGTCCTCTCAATAACTACTACAAAGAAAATATGCAATGCATTAGTTACTGTAACTGCCCTACTAACATTTTTGGAAACTGTTTCATTTCTGTTTTATCTTTTTTCTCATTAAAATAAATTTTAAAATAATAAAAGAAAAGAAATGAATAAGCCAGAGGCTTTTCCAACACACTATCCAGTTTAATCCTAACTGTTTAGACATCAGTTGGGGAAGCAATATGTGAGGAAACAAAGTTGCAAAATGTGATGCTCTATAAATCATTTGTCATACATTTGATAATGATTAAGTTGGAGTTCTGTCCATTTGTGCCACTTCTATATATCCGATAAACTAGGAAGAAATGAATAGAAAAAAATACTACACTACTGTGTCATTGTTGTGGTTCTCACAAGTATAACTTCATGCTCTGTTGGAGAAGCCATGGGGAAGCCAAAGCTCTGATCCATTACTGATGAAACTACGTAGGGACTCCACCCTTAAAAACAAAATTTTGGTAATACCTAGCGAGGTAACACATGTACTTGCTTTTTGGCCTAGCAATCCCACTTCTAGAAATTATTCTGAAGACATATTTCACCCACTATGGAAATATATATGCAAAAGATTATGTCTATTATTTTTCATAGCAAATGCTTTATATGTGCATAATGTTATATTCATTATTTTAGTAGAAAAAATAGTAGGAGCAATTTAAATGTAGACAAAAGAAGAATTAGGCAATAAATCTGATGCCTCTATAATGAAATAGTAATATAAGGGAGATCTGTGGGCAGATCTGTAGGAATTGAGGGTGAAAGATTTCCATGACCGATTTTGGTGAAAAAACTGAGCAAAGTACAAAATAATGTATGTAGCTGGTTTTTTTTGGTAAAAGAAGAAAAATTTTAAAAATGACCATTTTCTTTTCAAAAAGAAACAGAAGAAAGGTAGACACGCAACTCTTAAGACTTGTCTTTGCTAAGGGGTGGATGAAAGCTGGAAGGAAAAGAGAGTGGAATGGGATAAAAGCAGTAAGTGAGCAGTGATGTGTCTCTGAGTTTCTCTTTTTGTACATTTCTGTCCTTTAGTTTGAAATAAAAACCTAAACAGACAAAAATAAATATATTTTAAATGATAACGAATGAATTGAAGGAGAAAAAACTTAAAAAGACTGCAAATTATTCGTGAAAATATTGTTTATAATATGTATCTTCGGGCTTACCAAAAGCAAATACGAGGCTCAGGCTAGTAGGTCTCTTTTACACAGAGGTATACACAAGCAAATCTCATACAATGGATGTGTTTTCTGTGATTTACAAAATAAGTAAATGTACTGTCACTGATGGCAGTCTCCTTTCTTTCTATTAGAGGAACAAGTTATGAATATGGATATAAGAAAGTCAGAATGGAAAGCATGGTATTTAGTGTGAACAGAAAATTCAATAGCAAGTCATGAGTATATACTCATCCATACCTAAACTCACATATATGCATGTTTCAGTCTTATCCTGCAGAAACCAAGAATCAATAAGATCAGATTAACAGTGATTACATTTATTGTTCAGCTTTTGATTTCTAAATCTTACCTACTAAAATAAAGCCAGTGTCCTTAAAAAATGATTAATTCTAAGGATGGAGCTGGGAAAATTCAACTTTCCCCTGTAAGTAAAAAAACATTTGGAATGATGTATATGTAAAACTGACTCAATGAAAATCTGTGACTGGGCACATCTGAGAACAATTTGGAGTTTTTGACCACCCCAATGAAGACTAATGATACTGGGCCATTACCTACTGAATATAAACAGAACTTGAGCCCATCCGGATAAGAATATTTTTAAAGGATGAAAACATCGCCTTACAAGGGCCTGTGAGATAGCTCAGAGGACTTAGCAATGGTTTAGGCAAGTGCAGGGACCGGAGTTTGATCCCCTGAACCATATGCTGTACCAGCCCTGCCCCTGGACATGCTGAGTAGGCTACCCAGACCCAGTGTGGTGGTGCACAACTGTAATACCTGTGCTGGGGAGGCTGAAAATAGGAGGATCAATAAAAGTCCAAGTTGCATAGTGAGATCCCCTATCCAATAAATAAATAAAAAAAATTTAAATTCCCTTAAAATGGAAAACTAATAAAAGTACGTGAAATTGTGTGTTTGTAAAGCTATCACACAAATAGTTCACTACAACATGTACCATTTAAGATGCTAAAGTCATAGATGAAAGTTTGAGAAACGTGTAAATGTTAATCTCAAACTATCCACCTTGATAACACTTATAAAATGCAAAAGAAAAAAACAGGATCTTACTATGCAGGAAGGTTGTACACACTTAGTAATGATAAAGGTCATATTAATAGACACAGGGCAAAAATAATATCATGTCTCCCAAATCAGTACCCTGAACATGGCATAGTGCCGTACATGAGATTTTCTTGCAGAAATATTATCTAAGCACAATATCTGAATATTAACATAAAGCCATCCTGAACAACCCTAAGAGACTGTTAGAGGATTAGGGAGATAGCTTGATGGCCTAAGCACCTGCCTGACAAGCACAAGGACCCAGGTTCAATCCCTGGTACCACAGGCCATGCCGGCCCCATGCGTAGCTGGCCACCAAAACCCGTTGTGGTGGTGGCACACTCCTGTAAGCCTAGAGGTGGGAGGCTGAGACAGAAGGACTACCGGGAGTCTGAACTGCATAGTGAGAGCCTGTACCATATCTATATCTATATCTATGTCTATGTCTATGTCTATGTCTGTCTCTGTCTATCTATCTATCTATCTATCTATCTATCTATCTATCTATCTATCTATCTTGTAATCTTGGAAAGTAGTAAGGCTCTGAAAGTGAGTAACAACAATAAGGCAATAGGCAGAATTTAATAAAGTCTATAGATTGACAATAATAATGTAAATGTTAACATCCTAATTTTAATATTGACACTTGGACTATGTAAGAAAATGTGCTGGTTTGTAAGGAAAGGAAAAGGGAGGGAAGGGGAAGGGAAGGGAGCTGAGGAGAGCACTGTCATGGTAACTTACTCTCATATAGTGCTGCGTGTGTGTGTGGCGGGGTGTGCATCTGCATTTATACAAAGAGAGAAAGGGAAAATGGAAGCAGGAACACCTAGGCTGAACATGTATTGCAGTTTTACATGCTATTCATGTGAGTTTTCTGTAGATTTGAAATTATATAAAAAAATCAAAAGAATAAAATCGAAGATACTAGGACATATTAGATTTCTTTGGCAAGTTTTTATTAGATTCTATCTGAAGCTTCAGAAAAGACAGAGAAGGTCCAAGGTCCTGTCTCACCTTCTGTCCAAGAACTAAACTGCACAAAGCAAGGAACAAAATATGATTAACAGCTGGCAGTGTGTCCAGAGACATAATAAAAACACTATTTCCTCCGTTAGCTCCTGCCCAAGATGGAGTGCTGGAGGACAGGAAGGCTCCAGATTACCCTCATTCTGGCTGCCTCTCTAAGCTAAATTCCTCTCTCCAAGAAAGAAAATTAGCCTCATTTTGTCCCGGGCTATTTCCATTTTAAACGTTCCCCAGTTAAAAATCTACAGGTTTCACAGTGATGGACTCACTTAGCACGTTATAGAAATGAAGCAGCTGTGAAAAAAGGGTAAGAATGCCAGACTTTGTTTCAGAAATCCAATATTTGTGTTTTTGTGTCTTATTTCTTTATGAATGAACTATTTTTTAGAGCAGTCACTCATTTTTTTCCAAAATTAATTTTTCTTCCAAAATTAATTTTCCATGTCTGGAAAATGGAGACATCCATTACATTTCAAAGATAAAATGTAAAAATGCACATGAAGCTTGAATTATACTGTAATATTCTCTATATTATTACAGTATTTTACCGGAGATTTTCCTTCATATTGTCAAGAGCCTGGTTTCTCATACCCTGCAGATCCCAGCGTCTGCAGATGCTCCTGTGCCCATATGAAATGGCACAGTATTTGCATATGACCCACGGGCATTCTTTCATGTACTTTAAACCAGCTCTCATTTATTCATAATAATTGATAAAATATATATGTTATTTAAATAACTGTTACACTGGATTGCAAGGAGAAAATGACCGAACAATGCATATGTTTAGAACAGAAATAATTTTCAAAAATATATTTCAATCCTTAGTTGGTTGAACTTGCAAATACTGAGCCCATGCATTTAGAAAGGCAACTGTAATAATTCATATGAGTGTAACCATGAAAAAAATATTGTTTGGTTTGTTTCTTCTTGTCACCTTTTTTGTAATATACTTAGAAGAAATAGGACTTCAAATCACTCTCCCAAATTCTAAATATCTTGGCTCAGAATGTTTTGGTGTTTCAATGTTTTTTTTTTCCTCTTTTCTGTGACTAGAAGGAAAATCATAGTTTTGATACCAGACACTCAGTGTTTTTCTTGGGAGCCATGCTTCTCTCGTTCCACCTTAAAATTGAGATTATCTTAGCACACAGACATTGCTCAGAAAATGTTACTACCTGGGTTAATCAATCTCTAACCTGGTCATTAGGTAAGCCCTAAATGCTCCCTACTGGGGACCTCATCCTGGTCTTTGCTATATGAGTTGATGAAGATCTGTCCAGGTTCACCGGTGGTTGAAGCTGACTGGGAAGGATTTCTTTAACCAAGAAGTCTGGCGGACCATGCTCAAATTCTCTGGTCTTCCATCCAGTGGCAATTTCTCTGCCACTTTTTGTCCTTACAGAAAACAATTGGATTGCCTTTGTCCAATAACGTTCAGAGTAAATCTTCTATTTCCAGGCAAATAAATAAATCATATCAAAGCAGAAAATTTAGGTGAGCTGGAACTGGCAGGCTCCTGTGACCTCAAAGAACCCCAGCCCCACTTGGTCACTTGTGGTGGCCCATGCCTTTTCGAATGCATTTGCATTAGCATAATAGCTGTATGGCAAGGACAGAGGGGGTCACATCTTCAAGGCCGCTCAGTCTCTGGACTCCTGTCAACCAACCAGTGCCATCCAGGTCTTCAGACATGGAGCTGTGCCAGATGTTTTTCTCTTGTGCAAAGTCACCCTGAGGTGAAGCTGGATGGCTCAGCTCTTTGGTTGGCTATATTTCTCAGTGCCTTTTACATAGTTGTATGACCCTAACCGTGTTCTTCCTATCAGAGATGGTGCAGACCCATCCGGAAGCCTCCTACTTTATGACCAATGATGTAAGCAAACCCATCTTCCCACCTTGTCCAAATATCTTAGATCCTGGCTTTCCACCCCAGCAAATGATCCCAGCAGAATGTTTAAACGAACTGTCATCCCTGCCATGCTGCTGAAATGGGAATCTTTTCCTACTTGACTTGGAGACACATGGGTGTTTCAAGGTTTGGCATAAGGGTCCTCCAACAGGAGGCCTAGTTTGTTTGTTTGTTTGTTTGTTTCTTTCTTTCTTTCTTTTTTGTCTTTTTGACACAGGGTCTCACTATGCAGTTCAGGCTGGCCTTCAACTCGCTTTTGTAGCCCAGGCTGGCCTTGAACTTGTACTGATCCTCCTGCCTCAGCCTCTCAAGTGCTGGGATTACAGGTGTGTGCCACCACGCCCAGCTAGGAGGCCTAGTTTCTATCTCTTCGACTTTACATCTACTTGGAACATCCTCTTGTCTTCCTCCATTGACCCACTTCCAATGGATCACTGTTGAAGATACCATCTGCCACAAATGCCCATACTCAGAGATCAAAATATTTTAGCTTCTTTCTCAACTTAATGTCAGTGACAAAATATGCAGGGCTCACAAACTGGCCTTTCAGTATTTCAGCCTCTTTGAAAGCCAGGTGACATTGCCATCCTCTTTGGCTCTACTAGCCATATTCAGAAGACATCGTGTTTTATGGTGTATTTCTTTTCATCAGACAAATCCTAGGCAAAATAGGAAAGATTTGATAAAGGGCACAGCTGTGGTCTTGTGCTTTGCTATCTCAGAAAGACAAAAATTAAACAAGTGACAAATAATGTTCCTGGCCCTCCCACAGAGTCTGGGAGGACCTTGGATGTCAGGGAAAACTCACCATTTCAGGAAGCTGAAACTTGTTCTCAAATAGCCAGCTACACACACACACACACACACACACACACACTCATGAAACATTGCACTGGACTCAGCGATAAAAATGCAGCTCTTGGGGGCCAGGGAGATAGCTCAGGGGCACAAACGCCTGAATGGCAAATGGAAGGTCCTGAATTCAATCCCCGGTTCCATCATCATCATCATCATCATCATCATCATCATCATCATCATCATCATCAATAATTAATAATGCAGCTCTCATTTCTGCCAACTTTAGACACCTATGAAGGTTGCCTCGCTTTTCTTAGTGGATGTTAAAAGCCACATTCTAGCTTCAATGTAACCTTCTGAGGGTTACTGCTATAATATTGCTTTATTTACTTAACTTGAGTCTTTGGCTTCACACCTGCTACTATGAAACTATACTCCAGCCTCACTGTCTTTATCTTAAATATCTGGGCCTGGAAAGAGAATTTTCATTATGAACTCCAGGGCAGGAATGGATATGAAGCACATTAAAGACAAACCCTACTTTTGGTTAACTGTCTTCCTCCTAGGATTGATTATATGAGGTTTCGCTGGAATCTATTCACTCAGTCGCAAAGCTAGCGACTAGACAACAGGGGATCATTTTTGCCCAGGAGAGAAATTACACAACAATGTTAACCATACTTACTGTGTGACATCTGCACCAAACCTCAAGAAGCATTACAGTCAGCATTTTCTGTCTGTTCTGTGAAATGATTTTGATGTGGAAATTATCACTTATGCTTTTTTTGATTCTTTTTTAATGACCTTCTTTAGAGTAGTTGCAATATAACTCTATCGCTATGGCAATCTCCAACACCATTCGAGGGCAGCCCTCATAAAGTCTGCCTCTCGCATTAATCACTCAACTTATTACAGGAGTACATCAAAGCAGTAAAGCCTAGATGGAAGTTGAAGGTCACGTCAGGAGAATCCAAACTTATTCTGACAAAAAAAGCTCTGCAGAAAAAGTGCTTTCAGATCTGTCCCCTGCATCCATTCATTTTAACATCATACTGTCCATGTGCTGCACCCATGTGCCACAAATTTTGAGTTACTTTTCTTTAAGGATAGGAAAAAAGATTGAGATGCCACATCACATGTTAGGCAGTGCACATATGCTTTATGTGGAAAGTTTAAGAGGTGCTCAGTACCTGCTCTTCCACTGAGGAGCATACTTTGGAGTTATTCTCAGACATCTGCAGCAGGCGTCAAGAGGAAGAGGAGAAGTAAGAAGATCAGAAGGAAATGCAGAGAGCCTGAAAATAAGGAAGGAATCATCCTTCAGTCACAAAAGGGATGATTTGAAATTAAGTCGTTGAAAGAAAAGCCTTCTCCAAGTTATCCTTTTATTATAGGATGCACTACTGGAAATTGAACGCCCCTTGTAAGCTCACTTATTTGGTCCCAGCTGGAGGCGCTATTGGGAGGTAGAGCCTAGTCAAAAAAAGGAAGGTCGCGGTGGGTGAACATTTAAAAGGGACATTGGGACTTCAGATCCTCCCATTTTTCTCTCTTCCTCCAAAGCACCATGTATTGAGCAACTTTCCCCACCCCAGCTCCCCTGTAATGAACCTGTCTTGCTGACCATGCACCAAAACCTCCAAAGCCATGAGCCAAAAGAAATCTTTCCTCCTATTAAGTGGATTATTTCAGGTATTTAGCCACTATGACAGATAACTAACATACACACAAAACTATTAGACAATAATTTAGGCTGAATGTGAAAAACTTCAAGGGCTCAAAGCTCTTCTTGAAAGAAGAGAGGGACAAGGTCATCATGAACACCAACACAGAGCACTCGGGGTAATTACTGGCATACACTAAAAGTTCGACAACATATACTATAGGTATAATTATTTCTAGTAGCCTGTTACCTTCCTAGCCTGAAACAAAAGCATGTGCATTCAAAGTCATGTGACCTTAAGGAGACAAACAGATTCTATTCATCTGGTGACCAGCCACCTAGCATTTACAGGTAGGGAAAGTTGGCAGTAATGGCCAAAATACATGTGTATTCAGCAATCCCCTAGCACTGCTTTAAGGAACTCACTCAGATGTGATGTATTTTCACATATGAATAGAATAAGCCATGCAGAAGCTATTTATTGCATATTTTTGACAATAACAGTTGCTTAAAACTATCTACATGTTCATTAATAAGAGACTAGTTCAAACTATCCACACAATGGAATACTCTAAAGTCACAGAAAGAATGAAGAACTGCTTTACTTACTGGCAAGCCAAATTCCAAGAAGCATGAAGTTAGAAGCTCAAATGCATAAAATTGTATAAAATGCAATCACTTGGAATGGAACAGAAATAAGTATGTGTAGGACATAAAATAACTCTGGAAGAATTCACAAGAAATTCATGTTTTGCTCATCAGGAAAAGAGATTGGGTGACAAAAACAAAAAGTGAGCTTTCTTTCCCGTATACTTTCCTTCAAATACTTTTGAAGTATTTGAGCCAACTATGGATGCATTATCAATTAAAGTGAAATAAAAGTGATTTAAATCGTTTGTTGTCAATGAACTCAAAGTGCACTTCCAGCCCTGCCAGGAGTCTTCTGAGTTTTCTATGTGTCCAGAGGAGCCCCTAAGTGCTCAGAGAGCACAAGTCATCCAAGGAGTACTGGAGGCAATACTTCCGCTATTTTATCTGATGAATGAAAAACTGTATTGGTCTTAAAAGTTTCAGATCAATACTCAAGTTAGATCTCTACCAAGTCTCATTCTAACTAAGACAGTTGCCCATGGTTTTTGAGGTGAAACAGTTAGGAAACTTGATCATATTGCTGGCCAATATTTATGGAGCTAATGAAGCGTGGTAAAAACTAGTATTGCTGTGAATCAAAAGCAATGAGGAACATGAGAAGACATTTCAAAAAGAAAGAGAAATTGGATGGGGAAATGGAGAAAAGAAAGGGAAAAGTAAGAAGAAAATGTAACAGAAAGTGCATTATATATAAAATAATATGTAATACATCTAGATATAGATATAGAGATAGATAGATACATACATACATATATACATATATACATACATACATACATACATACATACATATGATAGTTAAGATGGCCATATTACTAATTTCTCTTCATTCATTGAAAAGAAAGTTTTGTGCTAGTGTAATTTGGACAATTTCAATATCTTGTACTCTGAGTAACTTATTTATGTATCTATCTGTTTATTTATTTACTTATTTTGTATTTTAGGGAAGGGTCTACAGTGTGTTCAGGGCCTCACTATAAGATTGGGCTCATAGTGATCCACCTGTTTACAGCCTCCCAACAGCTAGGATTACAGGCACATGCCACCACGCCCAATCTCAATTGTTGTTTCAATGTACTCCAAGGTTGGGGCCAGCTCTACAGGCCCAGGGATTCAACCCCAGGCTCCTGTGCTGCTTGCAGGTGCTTTAATCTGCTGAGCTATGTAGGCAGCCCTTCTGAGTAACTAATTTAATGATAATAATGTACAAGGTTCCAATTGTAACCGTCTTACTATTTTGTTTTGAGGTTAGGCTTTTTCTCTCTCTCTTTAAAATAAAATAAAGGGCTAGGAGATAGATTAGTAGAATAAGCACTGGCCTGACAATAATTCAATCCCTGGTACTACAAATAAATAAACAAACAAACAAATAAATAAAATACTAGCTATGCCAAATGTACGTAGATAACAATCTTCAGTTTCTGTCCAGCTTCCATAAATAGCGCTGGGATGACAAGTGCACACTGAAGCCCCAAGGCAGCCCCTTCACACCTGGGCCTACCACTTAGGCTCCCTGAACTCAGCTTTCCCTCTTTGGAAATCTTGCCAGTCAGAAGCTTAAGTCAAGGAGGCAATCATAAGTATTAAGAAATGCCTTATGGTGGGCCAGGGAGATAGCTCGGCACAGTAAGCGCTTGCCTGGCAAGGACAAGGTCCCGAGTTCCTGAGTTCCTGAGTTCAGTCCCTGCAACTGCAAAAAAAAAAAAAAAAAAAAAAAAAAAAAAAAAAAAAAAAAAAAAAAAAAAAAAAAAAAAAAAAAAAAAAAAAAAAAAAAAAAAAAAAAAGCATGATGGAAGCGTAGTATGGCTATCCATTCCTGTTTTAAAAACCAGCAAACTATCCTTGCTTTACAACTTGCCCCACAGGCTTTTAAAGACCCATATAGGATCATTTCATTAAGTCTTTTATTCACTTTAGGGTACCAGGTAGACCCTAAAAATAGAAAGATCTTGTCTCTCACATTGCAAATACCGATTGGCTGACGTCATCAAGCCATCCAATTTTCTGGTCCTCAAGGCTTTCTAATACACAGTAAAAGAAATAAGCTGCATATTTCCCTCCCATCCCTAAAATTTGAAGTGTTGAAGTCCACTTATGTATTCATTCATATAGCAGGGTTCACTGAGGTTCTAAATGCACAGCAATGTTGCTTTATAAATTTCAATTCAAAATCACACAGAATCCTACCAACACCTCAATTAGTGACCACTTTTTCAATATAAATATTCAATTTTCTCTTTTTTGTAACCAAATAAAACAATTCTTTTAAGACTTCAATACTACATAAATGAGATAAGATAATCAGTGGAACATTATTAGTGACTCCACTATACAGAGATATTGATGTTATTTTTAGGAAGCATTTGTGGTTATATCTATGGTCTTTCACTATTCATTTTGAGGGTCTTTAAAATGTGCTCTGGAAAAGAAGGGTTCTATGCTCCTATGTTGACGGCTAATCTCACTCTTGTTTAGGATTCATAGGACTAGAAAAGTTGGTTCTTTGTGCCTTTATTTTATCACTGACTAGCCACAAAGAAGAAAACCATGACATCTGCAGGAAAATGGATGATAATGGAGATCACCGAGTTAAGTGATGTGAGACAGATTCAGACAAAGGACTATCACAAGTCTTTCACAATACATGACTGGGGATGAGGGTAGACAGAAAGTGGGAAAGAGAGAAAATTATCGGCATGTGGACATGATCAAAACATGTCATATGCATCTATGAAAGTGCCATGATAAAACTCAACTTTTAAAAAGAAGTAGTGCCGGGCGTGGTGGCGCACGCCTGTAATCCTAGCACTCGGGAGGCTGAGGCAGGAGGACTGGTGCGAGTTCGAGACCAACCTGGGCTACAAAAGTGAGCTCAGGACCAGCCTCAACTGCATAGCGAGACCCTGTCTCAAAAAGACAAAAAATAAATAAATAAATAAATAAATAAATAAATAAATAAAATTAAAAAAAAATAAAAAGAAGTAGTTTTCATACTTGGAATCAAATTCATGACCTCATGTTTCATAAAAATTAATCAGTTAAAAGTAATATTAAGATTTAGCCATAAGACTCATCTAAAATACTAGAAAAACAGGCTGGTGAGATAGCTCAGTGGCCTAAGGCACCTGCTTAGGCAAGTGCACAGAGACCAAGGTTCAATCCTCTGCACCACATGCTGTGCCATCCCACTCCCAGGGTGGGCTGAGTTGGAAACCAAAAAAAAAAAAAAAAAGGAAAACTAGAAAAAGACATAGGCAGATAATTCTGTGGCATTTTGTGTGGGCAGACATATATCGGGGATATGACCCCCAAAACACAAGTAGGGGAAGCAAATGAGACCAGTGAGATTCCACGAGACTGAAACTAAGCACACAGCAAAGGACACAGCCCACGGACTGGGGAAAGTTACTTGCAGGTCAGGAATCAGGTAAGGATCCAATGCCCGAAGCCCCAAGTATTCAAGGAACTCAAAGTTCTCAGTAACAAGAGAACAAATATTTCTTTTTGGAAGTCCGCAGAGAATGTGAACAGGTCCACCTCAAAAGACATAAAAATGACAACCAGATATAAGGGAAAACGTTCCACACTTTTATTCATTAGAGAAATTCAAGTAAAAGCTTACAGTGAGATAACGCCTCATGAGATTGGCTATAATCAAGATGCTGAACAATCCTCGGAGGTCTGTAAAGCCATAAGCAGATTTCCACAAGCAATATATCCTTTACATTAGTTTTTTGTAAGCCATGAGATATATGTTATTGTAATTTTCCATCTGTGGATATGACAGAAAATCATAGATAGGTAGATAGATAGATAGATAGATAGATAGACAGACTGATTGATTGATTGATTTATCCAAATAGACATAATCTAGAAAAAATATAGTTCTATGGTCAATAGCAATAGAAATGCACTCAGTCTATATTTTCCAACTGGGCTTGACTATTTGAAACAATAATATTGTTGTTTGGTAGGGAAAATAAAGTGATTAAGTTCAGCTCTGATGAAAGGTTAAAGAAAAGGCATTGGTCTTATTTTGGCGAAAATTGTAAAATTACTAAGTATTTTTTAAGCTTTCTTTGAATAAATTTTAAAAATAAAAAAACATACTTTCTTCTAATGTAGTCTGTCTATCTATCTATCTATCTATCTATCTATCTATCTATCTATCTATCTACCTACCTTACCTATCTGTGTATGAATGTATGATGGAATGTGTATCAAAATAAATGTTATATGCATTGCATAAGCTTTAGAAATACATGTGAAAAGCATGTGTCTTTTACAGCAAAAAATATTTGAATGAAAATTTAGTCAAAATAAAACCTTAGTTGAAATTTTAGTTCAAAATACAGCATTTTGAACAAAATATGTGTCGTCGAGGAATATTATGATTTTATTTGGAAAACCATCATTGTAGGGTCTTTTAGTTCCAAAGCCCCTATCACCTCATGGTAGATGGCTATCTTCTTTCTTTCCTATTCCTCTATAACCCACATAAATAGCATCTCTTTTTCATTATACTATGAAGAAAAAAAAAACCAATATTCTCAAAAATTGCTAAACTAGTGAAATTTAAGTATTCTCACTTAAAGAGTAATATGAGGTAACATTCATGACAATTGGTGTGATACACTCTTTCCATGATGTATACATATTTCCAAAAAAATCTGTTTTTTTTCATTGTTAAATAGAATACTATCCTATCTTTAAAAATTCATTGTTGGCCAAGAAGAAAATCAATAAGGATTTTTTTTTAAAGTGCACAATATAAATTAGCCAGGAATAGTGGCACACATCTGCAATTCTGAGCTAGTGTGGCGAGTGAGGCAGAAGACTGTAGGGCCCGTGCTAGCCTAATGAACTGAGGCCCTGTGTCAAAACTGAAGAACAGCAAAGAGTGCAACTCAGTGGTAGACTATGTATTACCCTAGTACTATATCCAGTGAGGGCAAATGGGGTGAATAGAATAACGGGCCTCATGAAATACAAGTTTTAAAACTCCAAACTCCACACACACACACACACACACACACACATTTTAATGTATGTCAGATATGTAAAAAATGAAAAATATTAAAAGAGGCACACCAATGACATCTGCTCAAGTTTGAATATGCGGGGATGTGGCCTCAAAAAGCTCTGTAACACAATTGGGAAACAACCCTTTCAACTTGATCTGTTACTTCTGTGCAATTTCCATCACGAACAGGGCATGCTCATGCATTCACTCACCATCTGGGCCCATTAGCACCACAGCCAGTTACCCTAGAGGACTAAGGCACCCTTTTTCATGACAGGCATTTGGACACTAACAGGGACTCCCAGAGGAACAATGTGAAGTCCAAATTGTGTGCAGATGAAAGACAGAGAAATAGACAAACCTGGCAAGCTCAGCAGTCTATACAGACTCCTCAGCCCTGAAGGACTAAGGTAGACACAGAAATAGGTTAAAGCTGGTGTCCATCCTTGCACAGCACTACAAGTGAAGCTTGAGGCTATTTTTAGGTTAGCGTTTTATTTATAACAACAAATAAAACGGTCATTTCGTTTCACAAGTACCTTTTGGTGAAAGCCTGGCTGCTTGTTCATTCATAATGTCTTTCAAACACTCCATTTTGTTTTCTCTGTGAGTGGCTTTAGGTTAAAAAAGAAAATATGTTCGTTGGTGGAGAAGAATATGAGGCATGAATTCGAGATTGGGAAAGAAAATAGCTAGGCAGCTCTTTTGGCACCTGAAATATATTGGAATACCTACTTCAAAACCAAATATATCTAGGTTTGAATAAGTCACCTCCTTGCACATTAATCACCTAAAGAAACCTTGAGAATACATATCATGTATATAAAATGCTTTTCTTTGAATGACTCACACAAGTGGTCCCACTCAATAATTTCTGGTTTTCACTGGGTCATCATGTAATTGATGCACATAATTGAGAATTAGGACCTCAAAATATTGTTCGGAGTTCATTATCATTTGTTCAATTTCTATGACTTGTGTCTTAGTTACTCTTCTCTCGTTGCTGGGATAAATACCCGACACCCAAAATGAAGGAAGGAAAGGTTTATTCAGCTCACAGTTACCAGAGGTTTCCATTCATATTTGGCTGGCTCCAAGGCTGAGTGGCACAGGGCAGAGAACATCCAGTTCATGGTAGCAGGACAGCGACAAAGGGCAACAGAGACGACTGACCAACCAGGGCAACAGAGAACAACAGAGAGAGTCTGCTTCTCTATCTCTCTTATAATACATTCAGGCTAAGGGCCGAGGAGATAACTCAGTAGAATAAGTGCTTCTCTGGCAAGCACAAGGTCCTAAGTTCAATCTTCAGTACTGAAAAAAATAAAACAAAAACCAAACCAAAACAAACAAAAAATTTGACACAATACATTCAGGCTATTGCCCCAGGCTGGGGAAGGTACACACACCCATAATCCTAAAAGTACTAAGATCTATAATTCCAGCAGTACTAAGACACATAGTCCCAGTGGTTCATGAGCTAGCTTCAAATTCTAGAAGTGCTCACCCCATGACTGTATGAGGCTTTGGGGGGACAACTAGATAACAACTACATACAACTTATTATGTTACACAGTCTATAGGCACAATATCTTCTAGTTTCTTTGTTGCTATTCTATGAATTTTGTGTAATATAAATTATTGTTACACCTTAAATGTGCACTTCACATAAATAGTACATGGAATTCCTGAGGCTTTTATAGATTTTTGCTCTGAGTTTTATTTGCAATTATGACTTCTTCCCAAAATGTGTATCCATTCCAGATAGTTTAGTTATTCATTTAAAATCATTATACATTTATTAAGTACTTACTTTGTATCAGGTACTGTCAAACATACTAAGGACAAGTTGATAATTGACTGACTCCTCACTCTGCTATATCTCATAGTGCACAGAGAACAAAAGGAGAAATAAGGTAAATTGCAATTCATTGTGATAAGATCCAAAATAAAGTTATATACAAAAATATTATGAAATCACCCCAAGGACATGTGACTAGCCCCAGTAGAGAGTGTCTGCAAGGCCTTCTAGAAATGGCAAACAATCAAGGATATAGAATTTGGTCCAGTAGTAAGTGGATAAATGGATGATTGAACGAGTGAGTGAATGCATGAAATACTGCTTGGTAAGACATGTGAGAGGACAATTAGGAGCACAGCCTGTGTCTAGGCAGTCTAGGGAAGGGTTTATCAAATGAATGGAGCAGCATTTGCAAACGTGAGGATGCTCACAAAACTTGACAAGCTTCAGGAAGGACAAGGTCAGGCTACCTGAACCAAAGAAATTTGCTTCAAAGGAAATTGCAAAGAAAAGCACTGGATAGCCAGGATGAGACTACTGTGCAATGGGTCACTGTTAAGATGTTTGCACCTCATCCAGCCAGCAATGAAAAGACAAAGAAGATGTCTGTAAGGAGAAAATGTGAAGCGTTCTAATGCATTGATTGAGTATGAAGACTATGCCAAGTGCTGTGTTCAACTCACTATCCATAGCTGTGAAGAAACAAGGAAGAACTCCTGCTTTCATGCAGCTGATACTCTAATGGGGAGTGACAAACAAGAAAAGCAGAGAAAAACATATATGTAGTATGTGTAATGGTGGTATGTGATGGAGATGAGCAGAACTGAAAGAATGTGATGAAATTGGAGCTTTAGAATCATTCCTCTGGATCATAACAAGAGGTTCAAGAGACTGGAGATCAGGCTAAGAACTCACATCCTCTTACGTCAATCATGGCAGCTAGGATAAATCTATGAGCTGCATTATCCAGTGGAAATAAGGAGCAGGTGGACTCACCCCCTCACTGAGGATGTACTACATATTAGGTTGACAAATAACCAGGAGTAGGAATTATGCTGAGTTCTACCATGAGACCTTGAGTCATCATTAGGAGAGGAAAAATCATTAGGATTTATTTGTCTAATTTCATTAGGATCATGTGCTGCTTGATTTCACCTGGACACAAAAGAGGATACTGTCCCTATTCTTTACAATGAGGAAACATAATATATTTAATTGCCCCAGATAATTCAGTATAGCAACAGCACCAGACTTCATAGGAAATGGTTTTTGACATCTGAATGGTCATCCAATCGTTTTAATGAGTCATCTTGGGAGAGAGAATCTACAATAGGGACCCTTTTTTCTAATTACCCTGCAAACCTGAAGTTAGAGATGTAGGCCAGCAGAAGACACACTTGTTATCAATTCTTAGTTCCATAAGCGAAGAGAAGCACTGAGATCTGCTGGGTAGCAGCGTGAAAGCAGGAGAAAGACTTTTGGGGTACAAATTCTGATCCACTCTTTGCTGTCTGCCACCTTCGGGCAAGTCACTAACCATCACCTTTTCTCTCTGGAAATAGAGGTCATGATAGCATCATTCTGACATGACTGGTGTGTAGATCAAAGTGGGTAATGCACATAAAGTTCAGGTCACTGCGTCTCTGACTGGGCGCAACCATGAGAAATAGCAGGTGTCTCCTTGGCTAATGCCTCTCCGCGTTGATGCCTGGTGACTTCATCCTGGGGCGCAGTGCATGCCACAGAGCTCAGGTTTCCTCTCACCAGCATGGGTTCACGATGCCTTTTGACCCATCGTTCCCTACTCCCATGTGCCGCTCTTCTCCGAGTCTCCTTGGTGACTCCCACCACTCCTAACCACCTGTGTCATTGGCACAATCGCCTGTTGCTGCACTCCTGGCGGTGTCACTGATGACAGCTCCATCCTTGTGTAGGCGAGCTGCGGAGACAGATGGTTTCTCAGTACAGGGGAGGAACTGTCTGTCATGAAGAAGAGAGCAAACCGTGAGGTTACAGTATGAATGAAGAGCACTCCTTCCACGAGTCCAGCGCTGCAAGTTGAAACAGGTTTGTACACTTTCAGAAATTTCCTATACCCAAGCGTTGAATTTCCTCTTAAAAGGATACAAGAGGCAAATCAACAAGCAGACATGGATGGCTTCGTTTGTGGCGACTCTCTTCTGAGTATCCTTCAGTTTAGGCAGGCCAATTATTACTGAAAAAAGTTGCTTCTAATGTAAAGGTCCACTCTATCCTGGGGCTAGTCCTGGTGGCATTTGTTTGCAGCTAGAGGGGAGACAGCCATTTCACTGATGTAAGAGCAAAGAAGAAAAGGGTGACAGAGGGCAGAGGACCAGGCCTTCTGGAAAGGAACCTCCAATGAGTGTGAGAGTTCTAGAAGCCATAACTGACTGCAGAAATAGCCTTGCATTCTTAAGGGAAAAAGTTATTTTGGTAGTAGTGAAAATAACAAATATTTGTATTCTTTTTGTATCAAAAGAGGTCTGTGTCAGTCAGTTTTCTGTTACTGTAACAAATGTCAGACAGAAAACAACTTAAAAAGGAGGAAGATTTGTTTTGGCTCACAGTGATAGAGGACTCAGTCCAGGACTGATTGGTCCTATTGTTTTCAGCCTGTAGTGGCCCAGTATAGAGTAGTGGGAACTGCAGTGGAAGAGGCACGTTCACCTCGCGATCCAAGAGGAAGACTCCATGGTTGTGGCCCTCCAAGAGCCTGCCTCCTACTTACTCACCCTCCACTCCAGTTCTAAGAGATTCCTACTCCCCAGTAGCAGCATGTGCAGGAGACCGAGTCCTGTCATGCATGGACTTTGAAGAACATTTAGCATTGAAACTATAGCATGCTTTTGCCAGACTTCCTTTTATTTTGACCATATATTTTTCTCTTTTGTGTGTGTGTGTGTGTGTGTGTGTGTGTGTGTGTGTGTTCTGGGAATCAGGGAAGGACAAAATTCAAAGAATTCCAAAGATACGTCATCCTTGGGCTCGCCTGATAGTTCAGTGCACTAATGTGCTTGCTTAGGCAGAGCGCAGTGGCCAAGGCTCCATCCCTGGTGGGCCATGCTGGTCCTGACTGCAGGAGACGCTGAGATGGCAGTTGAGACTAGGTGTGGTGGCACGCACCTGTAATCCAGAACTTGGGAGGCTGAAAATAGGAGACTCACTATGAGTCTGATCTCTGTCGTGAGACCCTACCAGACCCTGTAGACTCTACTTTCATTACAGAAAAAAAATCATGCTGGACATGTCCTTAATACACCATACAGAATCACAGGTGAGAAGCTTCATTATTATCCCTGACTATCTTACAGCAGAAGGACATAATGAGAATCACTGCTAATATCAAGGTGTATTAAGACACTTCACTAAGAATACTTTGATTTCTTTTTTTCCAGAGAAGGTTCCTCACTTGTTGTTTATCTTGCTGTTGATCACCCTGCTCTAGAATTTTAGAGTAGAGCTGTTTTCTGAAGAACAAAATAAGAATATGGCACAGAGCCCAATTATCCAAGAATTTCAGTGCCTCCTCAGTGTGGAGCTATCTTATCTTCATTTGAGTTTTATCTTCACCTGGCTTTTAAAAACCTCTCTTCCCTTCAGACAGATGCTGCTTACCTGGTGTGTATGTTTCCTTGAATGTATAGACCCAAACACACACCAACAACTGGGGGTCAGAAACACAGAAAAATACATTTGACATGCACTTGACACACGGACCGATACATACTCTGACCTTCTGCCAAAGCCAGAAAGCAACCACTAGTGCTGTCCAAGTAAAGACAAAAGATCTGCAGCTGTACACAGGGAAAACACAGGAAGAGGCCAAGCTAAAGACATTCCCATGAGCCTCAGGATGCATATCATCTGCCTGGAAAGGTACTACAGGTTAAGTCCTAAAATACAATGCTACTGGAGTTAGGATTATTTTCTTCCCCATGTGAGAAAGAGAAAGGGATCCGACCTGTGTGGCAGAGAGTCCCAAAAGCAGACGAGAAAATGAAAGTGTCAAATTTGAGGCAAAGAAGACTAGCAAAGAAGAGGCAAAGGGAAGGAAGCCAGTCCAGGGCTTTATTGATCTTGGGACTCCCTGCAGCACTTTCCAAGTCAATAGAACAAACTGAGGCCTCAGCAATTCCTTTTCCTATGTTTATAAATGTTCAGACCCTAAGGCAAGATTCTGGGGGTATTAACAGTCTAAATCCAAGAGAAAAGACATAATGAAATACAGCATTTAGACATTGGCAAAAGCACCGACTCGATGTTTCTCTGAGATTTGGAGGATAAATCCACCCAAGGCCAGCGCTTCTGGCTGCCGTGAGCCTATCCTAGTCCCCTCCCCTGTTGCAAAATTCCTTAGCGCTGAGCTCTGCAAGGATTGTGGGAGAATTCTAGAGACTCCCAAGCTCCTATTTTTGCAAATAATTAAATTGTAGTTTCAAGGTGACAGAGCGCAGTATAAATCACTGTTTGTTTAGTTTGGGATTATTTTTTTCAAAAAGTTAAGTCCACATTCTATAGCCATCATATTAAAACATTACGTCACTGGTTTCCAAAAACTACAGCCAGTTGCACCATTTTCTGTGCCTCTGTGCCTATTCAGTTATGCACCATTTCAAGACTTTTAAAAGGTGGAGATCCGCATACCATTTTCTCCGAGGTGACCTTTGCAAGTTTGTCTCCCACACAAGCCTTTCTCTTTCCTCCCTGGTAGACAGATGCAGCATGGAGCAGTTGGCAAGGTTCAGTCGATAACTGAAGAAAGGCAGGAATGACACCAGTGTGAATACTGCTGGCTTAGAGACTTCCTGTTTTTCGACAGGAACAAGTACCCACTATTCCTGTCATTTTAAAGGCAAGAAACAAGGACCATTATTTCCTTGGCTTAATATTAATATTAAATGAATACCCACAAAATATTGTCAATGAGAATCTGTGTTTAAAGTGATAATATATTCCGGAATGCTTGGCCCAGAGTTTCTTGGGAAACAGCTCTTAAAATAATTAGTTTAAGCCAATAGTTTCTGAATATCATCAAGTCTTATGGTTGGGAGTGGTGAAGCCCCCAGGGGCTGCCCACCGTGTCTTTATTGTGGTTATGGACAGATTAATACTTTCATCGAGAAAGTATCTCCCCTCGGCAACATTTTCTCTGAGTGGACAGGGAGCACAGACAGTGCACAAGTGTTGAGGAGAAGTGGACAGGAGAGCGTTCTTGAATTGTAAATTCTCAGCCCATGGGGGCAGGCCTGGGTCACACGTCAAAGTTGTTTAACTAGTTCTCAACACCAGACAGTGTTTTTTTTTTTTTTTTCTACGAGGGACTTTTACTTTTTCTGTGATTACTAAACCAACCTGAAGGCTGGTCAGAAAAGATTAAATTTGCCAAAGAAGGCTATCTTATAAAATTGTCATCATTTTAAAGTTGGTGCAACGTTGTGTGTCTGTTGGTTTCTGTTTGCTTGTTTTTCTTTTTCTTTTTTTTCTTTTTTTTTTTGAATAAACATTTTCTCAGCGATAAATAGCTAAAAATATCCAAGTTGGCAATGTTTTTGGTTTTCTTTTGATATTGTTTGGCACGTCAGATATCTCTAGCATGGAATATACAAGCAAGCAAACAAAAACTCTACTTATTCTTACGAGATAGTCAAAAGAGATGGTCAAAGCACGTTAACAGATGTGCTTGGGAGCCTTGGTACCCAAACTATCACCCATCATCTCTTGCACACACATCACTAGAGACCTGACTACAAATGCAGGATGCCAGGATCTTCTTCAGACCTACTGCATCAGAACTTGCATCTTAACAACATCCCCAAGTTAACTATTCAATCTATGATAATTTAATTCTATGGTGACTGAAGTATCTTAGAGCAAAAATGCTCACAGTCAAAAAACCCAAAAATGTTTCATGGGATATCTTATGGGAGAGAAAGAGAAAGAAAACGTACATGTTGGTTAATTTATAAAAGTAGTAGGCAATTTTCAGAGCACTTTTTTTTTTTTTTTTTTTTTTTTGGTGGGACTGGGGATTGAACTCAGGTCATTGCAATTGCCAGGCAAGCGCTTATTCTGCCAAGCTCTTTCCATGCCCCTTAGAGCACATTTTAAAAAACTACTGGCTTCCTCTTATCTAACTTTGCCAAATCTTCAGCTATTAGCAGCAGAAACTGTAATCATGGCTGATAGAAACATTTACTTCTCTATTATGTGCAAGCACTGAGCTATACACAGAGAACTTGAAAATATCTGTACATTGTCACAGTAATTCCCATCAGCTGAAGACTCAGTAAGTGAGGCAGAGGCAAGAAATTTTAGGAAAAATAAGACAAAGAAATGGAGGGCATAGGCATAGCTCCTTGATCTACTGAGGCTCGAAGGTTCACCATTGTTCTTGTTGAGCAGAGTCTGCAAGTGCCCAGCAGCAGCATGTTTGAAAGGAAAATGAATGAATATCTATTGAGCAGTGGATTCTGTGCTGAGTCTACTGGTAAGTTCTAGAATATGTTACTTTTATTTGCATTTTAAATCTCACAGAAAGTCAAAAGGAAAATGAATTTTCACTTCCAATCCACTAATGATGAAACTGAGCTTTAACAAGGAAAATATCATTGTCCTAGGTCACATAACTAATAAGTGGGAGAGTTAGGTTTCAAATTAGTGCCTGTTACGGCTTCTGCATAGGTGTCCTACCACTGCTTCCTGCAGTCATAGGGCAGCTTCTGGAATGTGTAATTGATGGTTGTGGAAATGGGTGCTGCACCTCCCATGGGGCAGGTGATTTGCATTTCAGTGTAAGGAAGGAAGAGGGGTTAGCTGCTTGAGCTGCTGCTACTCCTCCCTTACCTCTCTTGCTCTTAGTTGCCACCATGAAAGGTTGTCCTCTGCCATGTGCCACTCCACCTTGGAGCCAGCTGAATATGGATTGAAACCTCTAGTAACTGTGAGCTAGATAAACCTTTCTTTCTCTCATTTTGAGTATCAGGTATTTATCCTAGCAATGAGAGAAGAGCAACTAAGACAGGGACCTAGCTAGATTTCCTAATCATGCTATACTGTCAAGTTTGGTTATTCTAAAAATAAATTAAGTATTTAGTAAAATACACAGTTACTACAATCCTTTGATTAATTCTAAACCAATGACTTGCTTGTCTTTCTATAACCTTGGATTAAAAATTATTCTGTATGCTGTTAATTATGTCTCAACTGAGTAGGACCCCAACGATAATTTCAGTAAAACTTCTAGCAGACAAGAATAGGGAGCCCTAGCTGGGTGTGGTGGTGCACATCTGTAATCCCAGCACTCAGAAGGCTGAGGCAGGAGGATCAGTGCAAGTTCGAGACCAGCCTGGGCCATAAAAGTGAGCTCAAGGCCAGCCTGAATTGCATAGCAAGACCCTGTCTCAAAAAGACAAAAAAAAAAAAAAAAAAAAAAAAATAGGGAGCCCAGAAGGATGGGACCTGTTAACACTCTACCTGAGTCAGGTTCCTTCACTTCTGAAGTGAAATTGACAGTGCAGTTGCACAGACTCATTATAGTTCATTGCCTCCAGAAATTGTCAGAGGAATGACCTTGAGGAACACAGAAGGTGGAACATCTTGGAGACCGTTGGCATATGAAACTGCTGCAGACAGGCGTGGGTAAGGAAATAGTCAATGATTCAAAGGCACTGAGAACAATTTTGTTACCCAACTGTGTTAACATGATACCCAATCAGAGGTCTTACGGTGTCATATTTGACATTACAAGATAGCCATGGCCAGCAAAGGATCTCTGCACTTCTGACGTTCGCTTCTACTAAAGTGGTTCAATTACTTATGTTAATTTTTTAAGGTTGTTTTTGTTGTAGTTTACAAAGCTCAAGAACTGGATTATAGGTGAAATGTTTCATGGATGAGAAAACAATTCAGAGTGCATGGCAATGTCATGGGTATGTGCTGGAAACTAGCCATTGCTGCAGATCACAGATGTCACCTCTTGGCTTCTCCAGTGACTAAGATGCCAGCAGGATAGAGACAAGTTAGCTTGCCAATGTTACTCAAGCTGTAGAGGTAAAAGGAAGGCCAGACCTGAGATGACTATCCAAAAGGTTCTATGCTTTTCTCACAATACTGTGCCTTATTTGTGACATAAAGATACCTGTCACATCTTCGATTCTAGGTTGGATCTGTTTTCATATTGTGACTGCCGTATAAAGGTGACAACATTAATCAAAAATCTGTAGGGTACATATGTAATTTGTTTTTCACATCTTAAACTCAGATGATAATTTGAATCGGGTTTGTTTCTTTTCCCTCTTTTGGAAAGGAACACCAATTAAGAATATGGTTAGGCTGTATTTAAGTGTTGTCTGGAGTCTTGAGAGAGAGAGAGAGAGAGAGAGAGAGAGAGAGAGAGAGAGAGAGTGTGTGTGTGTGTTTCCACGTATTTTGTACAGAAGTGTTCTGAACTATATAATATGGGATAGGAAATTTCTACTATTTGCAAGGACCATACACCACGATAAAAGCATAATAAAAAGTATCTTATCTCCTCCGTATGGTCAAAATGTCAAATGTGAGCAAAGCTGCTTTATTTATTTCATTTGTAGGAAATAAAGTCTCCTGTAAAAATGTTTCAAATGAAGTGTTAAATTTAATCCATAACCTTATCAATCTTTGGAGTTATTTTCCTCACACTCCATTTTCTCATGATCTTTCTGTTTTACTCACATAGTGGGATCAAGGCAAGAAATGTGGTAGAGAGAGAAAGTATCTCACTTGGTTAGCATCTGAGGCAGCAATTATTAAATTCTGAAATACAGGTTAATGAAGAAATGTGATCCAGTGAAAGCCATAGAATGAATAGCAACTGAATTAATTTATAATCTCATAAAATTCCTGGCACATTTTTCTGGCATATTTTAGCAGTCTTGAAGTTAAAAGGGGAATAATGTTGACAAATCAAGGACAGAGAGGTTAAAATGAGAGAGAGGGAGGGAAGGAAGGAGGAGTAAGAGCAAGAGAGAGAGAGAGAGAGACAGGGAGAGACAGAGAGAGAGAGACAGAGACAGAGACAGAGAGAGCAATAAAAAAGATATGACTTTACATTTCGAGTTCCTATCTTAAAAGTTTTAGACAATGAGCAACAGCCAAATCTCTGAGTACTTTAACTAATTTCTAACTTCTCAGTCTCTCAGATTTCACCCTAGACTTGAAGTATATTTGGGAGGTAATAGGCTTCATGTTCTACCCACCTGCCACCATTACAAAAGTAATGTTCGTGACAATCAGTCAATGAGATTTAGAAAATAAGGAATGACTAATTCTTCCTTTCCTGAAAAAATAACCCAGCCCATGCTCAGCAACTGAAATTCTAATTTGACATTTCTCTCTGATGACAGTGATAAGGCATATTCCAACCCATAACTGCACCCAGTGGTAGCAACAGTTGCTGTTTCAAAGCGGAATTTTTTTTTTTAAAAAAGGGAAGATAAGACATTTTCCTTGATTTAATTCTTATTTCAATTATCAAAGAGAAAAATTCTACAAAACATAAGTGCAGTAGAAATACATGCTAGCTATTAACCTGTCAATTCAAATTTTATAAATTTGTCCACATTTGTTTCTGAGCACTACTGTTGCAAGTCACTGGTATTTCCGGACTGAAGTCCAGGTTTGGGGGCTGCCCATTGACTTTCCAGCCATAAGAGAAACCGAGATATATGCAATAGCCCATTAGGATGGGACATGTAAGGTCACATAAGCTGCAGATCCTGACATCATAGCTAACTGGAGAGTGAAGTTAAGTAACTTGCCTGTGACCAGAAAGTGGGGGACCCCCAAACTCCCCCTTCACTTCTTTGTCTGTCTCTAGCCATGTTTATGCTTGTTATGCGAAGGGAAACTTTATAGAAGGCTAACATCGAAGGAAATGGTAATGATTACCTACTATTTGCTTTTACTCAATGAATAGTACCTATTTTGTGCAAGTATCTTCACCGATAATTTAATTAATTATCAAAATATTAGAGTAGTTTTTATCTTACTATTAAAATAATTTTAAAGAGCTTTCTGCTTACTAAGTATAAGAACAATACAAGAAAACACTCATTCATTGCTAAGTCTTGTTTATTTGAACATGACTAAAGACAAGATTGAACAGAAGTAGTAAACATTCTGATTAAATTATAGAAATGGAGAGTGCAGTTAGACAGCATGAGTTTGGTATTGTATTAAAAAGATGCTTACTAGCTTGAAAGAGTTGCTTTACTTCCCTAAAGTGTGACTTGAGCCCTAGGGAATAGAAGGCTAGATTAATGGAATTATTTAATTTCCCCTATTTTTCTTATACCTATTCAATTTATTAGTTTCTCTTTCTTTCCTGGTTGAGCTATGGAAAATAATTTGCCTTTGCAATTTGATCAATATTTAATTTCTGAAAGTTAAATTTTCTTTTTAATTTTTTTTTGCCAAAAGAAACTTGAGCTCTTTGGGGGTAAAGCATAATGATATATCATGAAAAATATTATAACTATCCTAACATATTTTCTATGTGAAATTTCAACAGAATCCATCAATTACAGCAAATGACCAATAAAAATGTTCAATCAAAAACTCATTTTAAGATACACTGTTAATGAACTGTATATAATGATGCTTAATCAAAACTTGACATGAACGCATGGGAGAAAAATTCCGCAGGACCTCGGGAGCACTATTGTTCTGAGCAGAAGATAGCAATAAAGCTGTATAATTAATAGCCTGCAGTCATGTCTCACTCTTTGGGGAAACTCAATTTTATAACAAACTCCATTATTTTCCAAAACAAAGGACTTGTGTTGCATAATGTCACAAATGCCACCAGCAAGAAAGTTCCATTTTTCAGAATGGTTTTATTTGACATGGAGAATATTGCTGCTTAATGCTAACATATTGCTAAGATGCACAATGAGTGAATTTAGCTATTGCCCCCAATGATGGGGTAGAGGGACAGAGTTTGCCTCTATTTTGAACCTTCCCAACACAGAAATGGCATGCTATTTAAATATATATTTCCAGCTGAGCATGGTGATACACACCCATAATCCTCGCACTCTGGAGGCTGAGGCAGGAGGATCATCATGAGTTTGAGGTCAACCTCTATCTATCTATCTATCTATCTATCTATCTATCTATCTATCTATAATAAAAAGATATATGCATCAAATAAATCTATAGAAAATATTTTTCTAGATGACAGTGCAATGATAATAGATAAGAGGCATTCAAGATCCTGAAATAGAGTCCGTAAGGTGCAAATGAAAATACTCATAGAAGTAGAGTGAGAAATATAGATTATAGGGCCACTTTGTTAAGTCAAATATTTGCCTACTGAGCTATATGAAACTTAGCATACCAATTTAGATCATCAGAAATGCTCGGCATTTGGCAAATTCATTTGTAATATTACTTTGAAGTGTGAATTCATACACCCTATATCAGACTCAAAAATATCATTTCATGCCAACTTATTGACAGAAAAATAATAGGTGCTGGGGAGAAAGCTCAGCATCCTAAGCGCCTGCCTGGCAGGCACAAGGGCCTGAGTACCTTGATCTCCGGTACCACACGCCATGCTGACCCTGGAGCCCTGGGAGTGCCAGGCCAGCCACCAGAACTGGGCATGTTTGTGCACCCCTGCAATCCCAGCACTGCGGAGCCTGGAACAGGAGGATCACTAACAGTCTGAACTGCAGAGTGAGACCCTGTATAAAATAAATAATTTTTAAATATGTAAAAAATAACATATCAGGGAATATTTATTCAGCATATATAAGGAGGCATGCAGTTCTTTATGGAAGGATATTGGTGGAATCAGTGTTGTGGTGTTTTAATGCTAAGAATGTGGGCCAAGGTCATCAGCTCTAACCTGTTGTGTAGCTTATTTATCAGAAGTGTGCATATCGAGTATGAAAGACCTATCTCTCTGCATGTAACCCAAAATATGTTTCTATCCCCTATTTCCTCTCTGTCTAGACTCAGTGCTAGCACATGCTAATGCCAACGTGTATTTTCAGCATAATCATTATATTCGGAAACCTGTCAGAGTCAATGTTCAGCAACTCTTCCTCTAAGTCAGTCGGCCCCAACCCATCTGGCAGGGAAATAGCCAAAAAAAAAAAAAAAAAAGGTACGTGTTTTAATGCTCTATTACGTTTTCACAATGTGGTTGCTATCAATTGCAGAATGACTACTCATGAAAACGTTCATGCTGGGTTCAAGTGAGCATAGAGTCAGGCGGACCCAATGTGGAGCGCAAAACGCAAAGGAAAAAGGCAGCAGCAGTAACTCACAATTATGTGAACGAAGCACAATGAGCAAAGAGAAAAGTGAGAAACCTGAATTCTTTCAAAGATACAATCCTATGACATTTTCCATGTCTCTTGTTTTCTTTTATTACTTTTTTACAAAGTAAATGTTTACTTGAGAGAGAGTATAGTAATAATTGATATGACATTAGAAGCAGCACACATGCGGTTTGGAAGGCCAGAGCAATAAATATTCCAAGCATGGTTTTAGTGTTACACATTGCTATCCTCAGGGTAGTTGATTAGCTCACAGATAGCAGCATATACAGTTAGTCATGGTGAGCACTATACCAATTAACTGCTAGTTTCAAAAACATGATGAGGATTCTTGGAACCATTTCCTTAACCATCTTGTGTATATAAATATATGGTTTTGTCCCTGCCATGTTTCCTAACTTTCTCCTTGCTCTCTCTTTGTTGTTTAACCCTTAAGTTCTTGCTTTCCATTTAACCTTGTTATACATTTCAATTTTTATTTCTTCTTTTGAGTTCTTACACTTGGGAGACTATACAATATCTACACATGTGGGTCTGATTTGTTTCACTTATGAGCATATGTTCCAGTTGCATCCCTTATGTATAAAAGCTTTGAGTTTATTACTTTTTATAGCTGTGTAATACTCTGTTATATAAAAACACCACATCTTTCCTAGCTATTCTTCAAGTGACAGGCATTTTTGTTGTTTCCAAAATTGGGATATCACAAATTATGCTGCTGCAAACATGGGTGCACATATATCCCTACGATATGATTTCAGTTCTTTTGGGAAAATGTCCAGAAGGGGAATAGCTGGATTGAACGGGATTTCCAGTCCTAATGTTTTGAGGAGTCTGCACACTGACTTCCACGGTGGTTGTACCAGTCTACATTTCCCCCCCAGCCATGGAGAAGGGTTCTTTTTCCCCCACGTTTGTTGTTGGTCGATTTCTTTATGATAGCCATTCTTTTGGGACTGAGATGATATCTGTGTTGTTTTGCCTTGTATTTCACAGATGGCTAGTGATGGGGAGCATTTTCTCAAGTATCTTGATATGCAAATGCATCCCATGCAGATAGACACCTCAAGGAAAGTGGGACTCAGACACAGTCAGACAGCTAGAGTCCCCGGACTGATGGCACGTAAACCATGATCAGAACACCCTGAGAGCAAAGTACTAAGTGAAGTAAAGCAGACATGCAACCTTTTATATCCCATGGTCTCCCTTCTGTGAAAAACAGGAGAGAGAAAAGAGAAAGAAAAGAAAAAGAGTAATTACATATGTGGATGTTTCTGTTGTCAGTTTCGGATTTTACCTCAGTGTGGTCTGAGGGCCTACAGGAACATTTACCTTTCTTTGAGCACACTGAGCTCTTTGCTGCTGTTATGAATATGGTCTACTTTGAAAGAAAGAAAAAAAGGCTGCAAGTTTCCAGAATGGGAAAGTATAGGGACAGAAGGCGACTCGGTGGTGAACTACAGCTGGTAGGAGGGGTTTGGGAGGTGGAAGCTACCAACAGTGCTCTGATCTGGGATTATCAAAGTGATCTAAGTTTGATCATGTTATCATTTTACACTATTAATGTACTAGAATCTTTTTTTTTTTTTGTATTTTAGGGAAGGGTCTACAGGGTGTTCAGGGTCTCACTATTAGATCAGACTCCTAGTGATCTACCTGTTTACAGCCTCCCAAGAGCTGGGATTCCAGGCACGTGTCACCACACTCAGTCTCAATTGCTACCTCAGCGCACCTCAGGGCCTCCCCAAATGCAGCAGGCCTGAGGATCGAACCTCGGCCCTTTTAATCCACTGTGGTATTTGCCTGACCTTTAATCTATTAAATCTAGCATTTTAAATTTATAGATTGTGTGGTTTGTAAGTTTTTAGTCAAATAAAACTGTTTTAATAACAAAACTATGATTATGATAGAAAAAATGGTGACATGCCAAAACTTGACAAGATAAGAGGACCAAACCAATTCCTACTGCTATATACTACCTTTTAATGAGCATTTCATTATTTGCGAGGAGTCTGACCCGGAAGAGGCCACTTCTATTCTACTATAAGGAACTGTGTAATAGCCTCTATAGGCTCTCTGTTTTAGTCCAATTTGTGTGGCTAACCAAAATACTTAATGCTGAGAGATTTATAAAAAGATCAAATCTGTTCTTCCCACAGATCTTGAGAAGGAAGAATCCAAGGCCAAAACGCCAGAAGTCTGAGTTGTCAGCAAGGAGTATTCTCTGCTTTCAGGATGGTTCCTAGCTTGGCATCCCCAGAGAGGAATTCAGTGTTCTGCTCTCATACAGTGAAAGCAGAATGAAAAGAGAGATAACGTCCCCCACTGAGCCCTTTGGTAGTCACCTAACTGCAATCACGAGGAACTACATCACAGATGTACTCGCCCATTAAAGGCCTTACCTCTTAACACTGGGAACATCTGCATTTTGGACAGAAAAACCATTGTAAATGCTGTGTGTCCTTCAGACACCAACTAAATTGGTGTTCAAGTTTTAGTATAGCTCATCTTGTCTGTGGAATGAATCTATCCAGAGACAGAAACAACAGCAGTAATGCAAACATGAAAGTTTAACATGTTGAAAAGTGCAGAGAGAGTTCTAAAGATCATAGAAAGTAAATGCATGGGACGAGGCCCATGCATAGAGAAGACCCAAGGAAGAAATACACTTAAAAGTGCCTACACCACTCTCACCCTACTGTGAATGAGATTTACAGTTTTGGGAAGTGTATGGTTATGATACATTGGATGACAGAGCCACTGGCTGGGACTGATGAGACCTAGACATCTTGTTAGATGCCAGGGAAACTTGCCTGGGTGGGCACTGTTGGGTTCTCCTCCCCGTGCCATGCAGGAAGATGTCCGCTTGGTGCTAGCAGTATGCATTCCGCAAGTGTTGGTGAGACCAGTGGTGTGGCTGACTGGAGAGTGCATCCTACCAGATTTCTTGCACAAAAGTGCTTACTGTCCTCATAGAGGCCAGAAGAAAGGCAACAGGACAATAGTATTCCTCCAGCATCTTCTCCCAGTTAAACTTTACATGGGTGTAGCTGTCTGATAAGCAATTTCTATAGAATACAGATTTAGTATCAAATTATAGAATAAGGAAGAGTGATTTTATACTGAGATCAGGAAGTAGACTGTTAACTGGAACACAAGAATAATGGATTTGGAAAATAAACTTCCAAGTCCAGCCTCCTAAGTCACATCTTTTCTAATTTTCAGTTCCTAGAAGTTATGTGCACTGAAGATGTGAATAGCCCGCATCATGGACTTCCTTAATAGGAACCAAAAAATATTGTATGAATTAGGAAGCAATAGAGAAATTACACACTGCTCATGACTTCATAATAGGAAATGACTCTGGAAGGTGTCATGCCATACGCGGAATGGAGGAAATGAGAGTTTGGATCAAGAAAGTTCCCCAAAGGCCCGTTTTTTGGTTAAAGAGTTGGTCCAAATTTTGGCAATAATGCTTAGAGTGAGGCCCTGAGGAATCAACTGGCTCATGAGCGCTCTGTATTTATTAACAGATTAATCTGTCGGTAAGTTTATAAATAGCTCTATTGGAGATTGAAGGAAACTTAACAGTTGGAACCTCGTTGAAGAAATCCGCCTATGAGGTTGTGCCCGAGGGGGGGCCCAACTTTATTCTTGCGTAACTTTCTGACATGCGTCTGTCTCACCAAGGGGCTAGGAGCCAAGAACCAGCTGACCAAGAACTGCACCTTCTGAAACTGTTAACTCAAAGTAAAGCTATCTCCTTTAAGTTGTTATTCTCAGATATTTCCTCAGAGTTACGTCAAGCTGGATAACACAGAGCCAGTCCTAAGGAGCACTTGCACGATGCAGGACAGACTCTCTGTGTCGCACGTTCTCATTCTGCATCTAGTCCTGCCATAACGTGCTTGCCAATTTCACACTGTCTCCCAGAGACGGGGGACTCTCAGGGAGACCCATTTACCGTCTTAGCTGTGAAATGACCACCGCATAATTGAGAAACAAAGAGCAAAAGTATATGAAAAGATGCAGAAGTCATTTCCCAGTCCTGAATGTTAATGTCATTCCTGCAAATGACCAGATAGATGTACAAAGAAATTTGTCAATGACGATCAGAACAAAGCAAGGATTTTAGCCACACTGCTAGTGTTTGCCTGTATAAATCAGTTCATGAGTGTTAAGCAAATATATAGGTGCACTAGAAATGAGGCATCTCATTGCTGTCAGGTTAAAAGACTTTCTAGGTTTATCAGCATTGGTTCATAGAACACAAAACTCATGAATCAAAAAACAATACTAATTGATGAAAGACGATGCTTAAAATAAAGAAGCAGCCAAGGCTTCATTTCAAACCACCCAAGACAGCAACACCAAAGTGGGTAACCATGGGCCATTGATGGCCATCTGAGCTATTCCTACAGACTAAAGATTCAATCCAGCAACTTCCATCTCCAGCCTAGGTTCAGCTGGAGAGCTTCTGGAACATTTATTACAGCCTGAATAACTCATGGCTGTACAGCTGCTGCCAAGAAAGCTGTGGCTGGTGTTTGGCGTGAACAGAAATACCTGTGATTGGCTGGAGGCACTTTCACAAAGGAGAAAAGTATCTAGGAAAGATTAGGAGATAAAGCTGGAACAAATAATAAGGAGAAGGTAGCAAATGGAGGCTTTCTAGAGGAGAGCTTAAAAATTTAAAAGAAAATTGAACAGAAGTAAGCCAGGACCTTGTTAAAATACATGTTCTGTTTTGGTAGATCTGGATGAGCCAGAGTTTCTGCATTTCTGAGGTTTCCAGGTTGATGCTGCTGGTTTGGATCAGCCGGAAGCATCTGTCTCTATATGAAAGTAGTCTCAACCAGAGAGATCAGGTATTTGGATATATTTTTGTTCGTGGTAACTAACAGAGTGTAATGGGATTTAGTGAACAAAGGTTAAATGCGGCTGAGTTTCCTGGTACATGGAACACCCCTACCTCAGCTACTCTTCCCTCATTTCTGGGACAAACCCAACATTAAGGACGGAAAAGTTTATTTAGCTCACAGTTTGTGGAGGTTTCGGTCCATGTTTGGATCGCTCCAAGGCAGACTGATAAATGACAGAGAAAAACTTTTCCTGGCAAAGAGTAAGAGAACAGAAGGAGTGGCAGCAGCTCAGGCAGCTAGCTAGCCTCTCTCTCTCTCTCTCTCTCTCTCTCTCTCTCTCTCTCTCTCTCTGTATGTGTGTGTGTGTGTGTCTGTCTGTCTGTCTGTCTGTCTCTAGGGCAGGGGCAACACCCACACCCACGATAATCAATCACAAATTCCAGAAGCCAGCCCTTGACTGCATGAGGCTTTGGAAGGACACCTAGATATAAACCATAACACTCTCCTTAGAACAAAGATTTTTTGGCCCCACTTATCTGCAGTATTGCTGTTGAGAAAATTTGCTTCAGGAAACTTCTTGTAAGGATTTATATTTAACTTTTTTTTCTCAGAAAAATGGGTGCAGCTTTGGAAATGCATTTGGAGAAGTGAACATATACTTTGGTAATTGGGAGCCAATTGTTACCATACAATTTTGTTTGGTAGTGTAATATTTCAAAAACAAGAACAATCAAAAACATCTCACAGGTAGAAACACTACATTGAACAGAATAGAACTTGTAAAGATAACAGTGAGTGGTGGGGGGAAAAGACTTTGCAAAGCCAAGTGCAGCCAGGAATAGCGCTCAGAGGCACAAGCACCTGCTTGGCATGCACAAGGTACTGCATTCACTTTCTGGTGTTAAAATATAAAATAAAATAATAAACTAAAGAGTAACACATGAGTTTCCAGGCAAATAAAAGGGGCCCACAGGGGAAGGCAACGTGTTAGTCCCAGGGATATGGTTTAAAGGACAGTGTAGGGATCTGTGTTTCAAATGTTCTACTCTCTGCCAATTGAAAATTTTCCTTTCACGTAAGAAACATCTTCTCCACAACCTAACAATGCACCCCAAGTTCCTAGACAAACAAGAGCAAGCTAAATCCAAAGATAATACAGGGACAGATCCTAGAAAGATCATAATGGAAATTAATAAGACTGACAGTAATAAATACAATGAATCAGGAAGCCAAACAGAGGAATCTAGAAACAGTGGAAAATGAAGGGCCTGCCCCCAGCTGACCCCAGAGAGCAGGAGACACAGAAGCCACACACTCCGTCTCTGCTCCCTGGGTTTTCCACAGCACAGGGCAGTGGAATGCACAACCAACAGACTGATCTGGTCGCACAGAAGACCAGTAATCCCATAGACAGTTTGCTTCAGGCCTGGAAGAATTCTTTCTACAAATGAGGAGAAATACAGTCTTTGGAGGTAGGCTTGGAGTGGATGAGAGCTAAATAGGATTCCTCCTCCTCTGCTGAAGGAGGCCAGGTTCAGTGGGAGTCATCTGCAGAGGGGATGGTGGAGAAGAAGGCATTTGGTGTACGCCTGAGCTCTGACACTGCTGCCAACATCCAGCAAAAATCATTCCCCTGAGTTACTCCAGGTCAATATAACAAACGAAGGCCTAATAATTGTCTTCACTAAAATTAGAGTCCTCTTTCTTCTGATGAAAGAAAGGCTTTTCATGAGAGGTTTCTAGAATTTGTGAATATCTGATTGACAGTGTTCCCATCAAGTCATTGAATGTACTACCATAGAGAGGGTAATAGCATGGTGGCCAGCAATTGGTTTTCTCTCTATGCCAATCCCTAGATTGTCCAGAGGGGGTGGGGGATGGGTTCATAATCAATGCTGAGCTTCATTCCCAAAGAAAAGAACACAGAACCAAATAATTTTCTAACACCAGCAGAGAGGGAGAGAGAGAGAGAGAGAGAGAGAGAGAGAGAGAGAGAGAGAGAGAGAGAGAGAGACGAAAGATGGATGCCACTCCGGCCCCGCATCTGGGGCACAATGGGATGGTGATTGAGACTGAGCATCGTGGTGCATGCCTGTAATCTCAACACCTTGGGAGGCTGAAACAGGAAAATCACTTTGAGTTTGTTCTACGTAGTGAGACCCTGTAGACCTTGTAGACGCTGTCCTAAATACATAAAGAAAGAAATAAAAATTAAAAGATTTCTGGCTCCTCCCAAATCATTGCAGCAGGCATTCCAGGGGAGGAAATCGTAACCTACATAGAGGATATGTCTAAGTGTCCAAAAAACTGCCAGTGTAGGTAAAACAGTTCTAGAAGATGTTTGGAAAGTTCAAAAAAGATATAACAAATCATTTAATATCTTAATAAGATAAGTAATCAGCAAGTCTAGAGAAGACACAAATAAACACCTAATGGATCTAAAGAAAGGGGTGCAAAACCTGAGTTCCTAGCAACAAAAACAATGGGTGTTGGTATGAAAATTTTCACATGAAAATCCAGGGGCCTAAAAACATAATTGTAAGCATGGATAGCAGTGGCAACCAATGTGTAGAGAGTGTCCAATCTCAAGCCCAGGGATTTGTCCGGTAATCAATGAGCGATACTTTTAAAAAAGTAAGGGAAGGTGAAAGAAGGACCCACAACATTCTAAATGAGTGAAAGATATTGAACATAAAAGTAATTGAAGCCAACAAAAAATCAAAAGACCCCACACAGGACATAACAACCAATTTATAGAAATAAGGGCAGATGTGGGAAAAGAATTTAACATGTAGATAAGTGGACAGAACCCTCCCAAAAGCCACAATCAGAAAAAAAACAAAACAAAAAAACAAACTCCACATCACATAACTATAAGACCAGAAATAAAACATAAGAACAGAATTTTAAAGACTGCTAGAGAAAAGCAATGAATGACTCAATAGAGGGGCTGGAGAGATAGCTCAGGGGCATACGTGCCTGCCTGGCTAGTTCAAGGTCCTGAGTTTGATTCTTAGTTCCATGGGGGGGGGGAAGACCCACTAAAAACAAATCTATTCAGTAGATTTTTCAATAAAAAGATTAAAGTCAAGAAAAGCAAACAATGAACTTTTTCAATCTCTTAAAATAACCTCCAACCCAGATGATTATATCTTACAAAACTGTTTCAAAACTGATGAATAATTAAGATACTCCTTTGACAAATAAAATGTAAAGAAATTAGGGACCACTAAAGTAACAATCCAAAATATTTATAAGGTTATCTGAGAAAGACACAATGATATTAGCAATGCTAAAATATCCAATAAAATGTCTATACTTATCAGTTAAGTAGAAGGGAAAGAAAACAAGTCAGCAAAAAGAAATTAATACAATGACAAGAATAAATCACTACCTGTCAGTTATTACTATCAATGTAACTGTACTCAGTGCACCAATCAAAAGATACAGATGAACAGAAAAAAACCAAGAAACAAAATGAACATAGATATAAAATTCCTTACCAAGACATTCCAAACTATGCCCTGATCAAGTAGGCTTGATCCCAGTGATGCAAAACTGGTTCAATGTGCACACACACACACACACACACACACACACACACACACAGAACCACACCAATAAATGTAATTTATCATATAAATAGAAGCAAGGACAAAAATCACATTCTCATCTCGATAAATGCAGAAAAACCCTTCTAAGAATTCATGTTGTGAAAAAAAAAAATCAGCAATCAGTAACAACAATAAATACTCTTAATAAAACAGGTATGGAAGGATTTCTCTCAAAATGATAAAACCCATTATGACCAATATCTGGCCAACATCACTGGGGAAAATCTAACAGCCTTCCCTGTAAGCCAGGAACAAGCCAGGGATGCACGCTGATGCCATTCCCCTTCAACATTAGTCTTCAAAACTGTGAGCAAGCGTATTGAACACATGGATTTCCACTAAACAGGCTGACAAGAAAAATCAGAGAATCCAACTTCTAAGAACGTCATTTCATTGGGTTGGGGGACCCTATACATTCCCAGTTTAGCTGCAGAAAAATAAGCAAACCAGGAAAAAAAAAAAAAAAGATTTTTGGTCAGAGAAAGGAGAAAGCAAAAAAAAAAAAAAAATGATAACGAGTAAATGCTTCTCAATATACAAAAATTAATCTTTAAAAGAGCCAGAGGAATGAAGTAAGAGAAAAAGAAAAAAGGGACATGTATAGGAAAAGACACAGTCAAACTATCGTCATTCGCAGATGACACTAAAGCTTCCACCAACAGATTTCTAGAATTAATGAAATTCAGCAATATTGTAGGATATATAACCAATAAGCAGAAATAAAAAGCATTCCTATACACCAATACTGAACTCAGTTAAAAAGCAAACTAGGAAAACAATATCATTCACGATGACCTAAAAAGTTAATACTTAGGAATCTACTTAAGGAAGTTATAGACCTCTAGAAGGAAATTAACTTCAGACTAAAATTGAGAATTGGGAAAGAAATCAGATAATGGAAAAATATCCACTCTCCTTTAATTGGCAGGGCCAACATAATCAACATAGCAATGCTCTGAAAACTCATATACAGATTTAATACAATCTCAATTGAAATAGCAATGCTTTTGATTAGAAGTGGAAAAAACAGCCTTAAAATTTGGAATTAGGAGAGACTCAGAATAGCAACAGCAATCCTGTGTAACAAAGGCAAAGCAGATAGCATTATAATCTGAGACTTGAAATCAAGCTATAAAACTCTTGTGATTAAAGTAACATGGTACAGGTATTAAAACAGGTATATTGATCTATTTAATAGAATAGAAGAAGTAGAAAAAATCTCAGAGGCATATAGCTATTTGATCTTTGATGAGGGAGCCAAAAACATATACTGAAGAAAAGCTATCTTTTTAATAAATTATTCTGGGAAAATCAGATATCTGCATGTGGAAGTCTGAGTCTAGACCTGCATATCTTACCTCATACTAAACTAAAATCAAAATAAATGGAATTTCCAAGTGTTAAATCAGAAACATTTTATCTGCTGGAAGTAAGATACGCACAACACTTGAAGGCATAGGCACTGGTGGAGACATTCTGAACAGTACCCAGTGGTTCAGGAAACAATGCCAACAACGAAAAAATGGAATAATATAAAAAGAAAAAGTATCTGCATGACAAAGCAAACAATGGACTAAGTGAAGCAATGTATTATGTGAAAAAGTTTTCTTAGCTAATTCAGAGGTGGAGGAAAAAACAAACATACACACACACACACA
>PVJA010008306.1:0-7500 GCA_004027025.1 Myocastor coypus
AAAAAAAAAAAAAAAGGAAAAGTATATACTTCTGTTTGGACTATGAGGAAGCAGATACATACACAGTCAAATGTTCTGCAATTGCAGTGGGCCACCAGTGGAGCTTGTAATGTTGGAGGCTATTGAATCTAAGCCTCCTAAAGCTCATCTCACCAATCTGGTTCTGCGTTTCATGCATTGTAATTAAGCATTTTTTTTCTTGCTGGGTGGTCAAGGGAAAGTCGAAGCAAGACCTATATAACAAAACATTCTTTTTTTTTTTTTGTATCTTCCAGGGTCAATTCCCCTCAGGATATAGTTTGGGACAGCTAAGTCAAACATATTTGATACCCAGAAAGCCAGTGATGATAAGCTCAAGTACCTATGTTATAGAGTAATAGTATCACAAAGCTTTTCTGCTGGAGGGTTTAAACACCTTTTCTTGAATTGTTGTTACTTATTGATTTGTTGGAATAGTACATAGTGGATACATTAATATTGAGATGTTTTCCTCCCTGTTGTTAGTCTTCTAGCTTTACTTGGGATGTCCTTTGACTAGGGCTGTTGTTTATTTGGTTGAGTGATTTGGTTTTACATTTAAATGTATCAGTTGTGTAGCACTTCTAAATTTTGTGTCTCATTTAAAATACCTTATATATCAAAAGATTATAAGAATTCTCCTACATTTTTGTATGTAATGTATTAATTCATTTAAAATTTAGTTTTATGTTGTTAGGCAAATAAGTACTGAGACATATATTGGTTTATGCCTATTATTTTCTCTCAATTTAAAGATAATACTTGTATGGAACAAACTATATTATTTAAACATTAATTCAAAAATATTTTGTTTCTTTTATCAATTTTCCTACTATTAAGACAATACTGCATCAGCTGTTGTTCTATAATTTACTTTGAAATTTGGTAGTTGGTTCCCCCCTTACACTTTATTTTTCAAAAATTTCCTTTTGGTTCTTGTCAGAATTTATAACACAGCCTAGTAGGATTTTGATGTAATTGCCTTCAATTTCAGGAATTAATCATTTCTTTATACTGTTGTGCCTTCCCCTGCAGGCACTGCATCATTCCATAGTATGCATCTCTTGTTTGCTAATAAACTGTAATTGTTTGCCTCACAATTTATAAAGCTCTGAAATGGATTTTTTTATTGGTATATGATAGCATTTATTATTCCAATTAATGCATGTTGTGCTAATAAATTTTCTAATTAATCACTGGTCATATGTAGCAGTGCATTTTCTTTTATTGGTCATTACATTTTTTATTACTTTTAATAAGAGATAATATGAGTTTCAAAACACAATAGTACATTCACAATAATTGACACATTGCATATTATTGTAAAAGTGCATTTTCATATTCGATATTAGGACACTTTCCGATTGGTACTATGTTTCTAGTATAATGTTTTCTTTGACTTCATAGGTCACAGCATTGAGAATAAGGACAACCACATGTCATTCTTTCCCATATATGTGCCACCCATTTGTTTACTATTCTCATTGCTTTGGCCAATATTATTAATAGCACAAGATATATATGTATACATATTATGATTTTAACATATATGCTTCTATATTTCAACACTGAAAATGATACTTGCCTTAGTATTCTAGAAGACAACTCTTACCACAATACATTCTTCTACCTTGCTAAGGTTTCTTTTTCTTTTTAGCTAAGGATGTATAATTTGTGGAAGTTACTGTGATGACTCTGAATTTTGCTCCCTTATTTTTTATTATAGAAGGCATATTAAAATCATATATAAAACCATTAAAGTAAGAACTTCTGTGTACCACTGCATAGACTTTGCTGGATAATAATTTGTTGTAACTTTCAATCTATCATTGAACTTTTGAAAAAGTGATACCATGCCCTTTGTAAGAACTGCACGGCAAGGGGAGGAAGAACTGGGTTCAGCAGCCTGGGGCTGGGGGCCTTCATCTAGGTCCTTAATGTACAAAATTACCAGGTTCTCCTCGGCCCTGAGTATACCCCCAGGCACCTCTCCCATCTGTTCCGGCAGTTTTTCTTTGAACTGCAGCAGAGGGCAGGCTTTTTATTCACCAATATGCTCATTTGAAAGAAAAAAAATATTTATACATTCTAAGAGAGGTCAAATGTATATTTAAAAACAAAGAGACCTACTGAATTTAGGAAGAAGAACCAAAGAGAAAATGACATGACAGTATGTAAAAGTTTGAGGGTGGTTGCTCAAGGGAACAAGAAGCCAAGCTACTCTGTTCTGTTTCAGTCTGTTTTTTTTTAATCTTACTTTTTTGAACATATGACAAAGTCCTATTGGTTATGGAGGGGTAGTACCCCCAGAAATGCTGTATTTTTTTCTTAGTTCATTATGCTTTAAATCTGCCTTGGAACACTGTAACTGTTTGCTTAGTAGTAGAGCCAACTGACAGCGTGGAGAGGGAGAACTTACTAGAAGCAGTGACAAACTAGAACCAAACGTCTGAACTACTGCATACCCACTTTGACTCTTTAAAGCTAGCTGTAGACTTAGACTCTGTGAGAGCTATAGGAAAACAGCCCTTCCTTGACCTTCTAGACCAAAGGACAAAGAACATCTGGTGACTCCCTGATGCAACGCCCCAGCTCACAGGAGAGTCAGGCCCACCCTATCTTAGTGACATTTCATTGTTTGCAGCGCTTTACAGGAAAGGGCAGATGTTACATCAAAGACGAGGTTCCAGAGAATTCAAGTTTTCCAGACAAGCCTTGTTCAATGTCCTTCCTATTTAAGGGGCTGTCATACTTGGGACTCGGGCTCGCTGTCCAGACTCATGACCCATCTCCTTTTTCTTGTGGTTTAGTACATCTTGTTCACAGAGGATCAATGTCACTTTTTTTGTGCAGTATACCTTGTTTATACAGTCCTGTAACCTTTGCTGATTATACTGTACAACACAGTACTATAGCTTTATGTTGCTGCACATTACAGTACTGCATGTAAGAATCATGCAAATAAAAGCAAAGGCAGTGAAGTGGAGTTTCCTTTGACCATTTCATCATTCTGAATATTGTAATGTAGATAGTACACATAATATAATGTATATAGCGGATGTATTCACTTAGTGTACTAACTTAGTGGCCTAGCTATAGAAACAACTCCATCGTTAAACAAGCAGCACCTTATGTATGTAGAATTTGTCTGTCTTTCCTGAGTGAGAGACTCATACTATGTTTATGGCCCCCTTATTTTCCATTTCAATACCTAGGTTATCCCTGCCCTGCAGTCTGAGTTAGGAAACTTTCAGTCTGAAATGATTTGACTAACAATGAAAAATATCTGTCAAAAGGCAGAGTCTTCCCGTACTGTGAAGCTGTCAGCTATTTTGTATGGGGACAGATCTTCACCCTCTCTAGCTTCTCGCCTGCTACAGGGTTGGCTGGTGCTTACCACCACTCTAAGATTTTTGTCTTTTATCTTCCTTAGAACCATAGACATTCAACTTTATTGGTAAGAAACTTTTATCTGTGGCTCACACCATTTTCTGATCCCCACTGCACTTATCTATGTTTTTGCTTCTTTCCCCCCTCAGATCTCACTTGCTCAAGTTTCTTTGTTGTGCTGATATCTTTGCCTTTCCTGCCTTCAATGGATTAAATGTTGTTTGTTCCAGTTTCATTCAAAGTGTCCTCATCACAGCAATAGCCTCAGCTTCTCTCAAATGTTTAACTTACAGATTATTTTATGCCAGTTAGTTTTATTTTATCTAAATAAAATACAAAACAAATTAAAAGTTAACTATGACTAAATGGGATTTATAATTTAAACAAAAAATAGCCATCTTTTAGCCCACCTTTCGCTACCTTCATGAGACTTATTCTACCTCCACTTTCCCCATTATGTTAGATTTTAGCTTTTGGAAAAGTAATCAAAGCCAAAGCTCCTGACTATCTTCTATTAGACTCTTTTATAAAAATATACTAATGGTTCCTGACATAACTTTTTGGCTTAAATCTGTGGAATGATATTCCAGCAACATGCATTCAGCAAAAACCATGTCTCCAAATTTGAGTTTTGATTTTTCTACAAATTATGTTAGATATTGAACAGATATTCAATGTGTTCTAGAGCAGACAGTGTGTCTGATTACTGTCCAGCTACGGTCTAATATGAGTGTTTCAATCACATTAAGGGTAGGCTAGGCTTTACGAGCTTGTTAGGCAAGCGAGGCATATTACACACATTTCTGGCATTTCAATTTGTAATGGGTTTATGGGGGATAGAATCCTATTGGAAGGGGCTGGGGAGATAGCTCCATGGCACAAGTGCCTGCTTGGCAAGTGCAATTGTGAGTTCAATCCCCAGTTCTACAAAAAAAAAAAAAAAAAAAAGAGAGAGAGAGAGAGAGAAAAAAAGAATACAAAGAATCCTATTGGAAGTGGAGGAACATCTGTGTCTATTAAATCATTTCATGTTTCGTGTTTCTGTTTTAGTAAAAGGACAACTGAGGTGCAGGGACGTTAAGAAACTTCCCTGAGTTCCCTGAGGACACATAGCAAAAGATCTATAGACCTACGATTCAAATCTAGCCAGCTGGACTGATCACCACAACGTACTGCCTCTCAGTGTGTTTTTGGTCACATGTTATACTGTTAATTCTTGATTCGCAGGGATCCAGTGCCTTCACCCGGTAAAGAAAGACAGCTCCCCCATCACACGCCTTCACCTCCTACCTGCAGCTCTAATCGTTCCAACAAGGTAAACTATAATCACTGTTTCAAACAGTACTTGTTGAACCACTCTCAGGTCCACAGGAAGCTTATACCTTCTTTATGAACAACTCCTTACTTTCCTTGTCTTCTTTGTTAATCTGTTATTATTATTATCTTTCTCTTTCCCATTTTTTTCTGAAAACATTTTCTTTTTTCTTTTTTTTTTTTGTCTTTTTGAGACAGGGTCTCGCTACGCAGTTGAGGCTGGCCTTGAGCTCACTTTTGTAGCCCAGGCTGGTCTCGAACTCGCACCAATCCTCCTGCCTCAGCCTCCCGAGTGCTGGGATTATAGGCGTGAGCCACCATGCCCGGCTTTTTCTGAAAACTTCTACTTTTCCCTTCATTCTTGCTCTGGAGTCTCAGACATGAAGTCCTCTTCTTTAGGATGCCAACTTCCTTTCCCCAGGGCCCTCCTCCCAGAGCCTGGAGATAATGCTTGATGCACAGCAGGTTATTTTGTATGATTTAGGAACTGCCCCTTCTTATCATTCATAGTCTTCTTCCACTGTTCTCTTGTGTCAAATTCTTTGTTATCTGAAATCTTTGTGCTCCTACTAGTTTGCTAAAGCAAATCAGGTGGTGGCTTTCTGTGAAAGGGAATAAGGAGAATTCTTTCATTTGCATGACTCCCTGTAAAATGGAAAACATCTTAGGTCCATTCTCATGCTTGACTTATGTATGGTTGCTGGGAAAGGTGGAACACTGCATTGTATAGTTATCCCAACAGTGATGCTGCTGAGAAATCTGATGGCGTTCAGTTTGTGGTTCCTATTTGTGGAACCTGTGACTGTCACTCCTAATTCCTTCATTGTCCTCCCCCACAGGAAGCTTTTTTTCCTTGTGCTGAAGCTGCTTGATACACCCAATATGGCTGCTTCTCCATTACTGTCTTAAGGACTCATACTGGCTCTTTCAAGATAGGTTTCCTTCTTTGGGAATAATTTCACTTATTTCCAATTATCTTTAATATTTTTCTGTGGTTTCTTTCTTGGTATTTCATCTTCTAATCTTTTCTCAATTTTTTTTAGTGAATGATCTATATTTTACCTTCCAGCTTTTCTGAGTACTTCACTTCAGATATCCTATTTTTGATATTCCAAGACTGAATAAATTGATTTGGCATGGTGGCACTAGCCTGTAATCCCAGAAGTTGGGAAGCTGAAAACGGGAGGATCATTATGACTACATTCTATGTAGTGAGACCCTGTACCAAATATATTAAAAGATGTTTATTTCAAGACTGAATACATTTTTCTGCTCTCTTTTCATTTATTTAGTATTTTCATAATATTTATTTAGCATATTTCTTTTCAATTTTATTCCACTCATGGAGCTATTTCTTTTATCTCTGTTGCCTTCCCTCATGTATCCACTTTGGTATTTTTTGAGAAAATATTCCGCTTCTAATTATGCTGTACTAACCGTTTGGAAGTGAGGGTACATTTTCAGCAACTTTTAGAATCCTCTGTGCATGAAAACCCTTCAGGGAAAACACCTGTAATAACAGCTACTCAGGAGACTGAGCAAAGAAAATAAATTCAAATACAGTAACTACGTTTGCTTTTTTCCTTTTTTCCAGGCTCCTGTCACATCGAGTATTGGTTTCTACCCTTTGACTTTCTTTTTTTCTTTTTGTCTTTTTTGAGACAGGGTCTTGCTATGCAGTTGAGGCTGGCCTTGAGCTCACTTTTGTAGCCCAGGCTGGTCTTGAACTTGCACCAGTCCTCCTGCCTCAGCCTCCCGAGTGCTGGGATTACATGCGTGCGCCACCACGCCCGGCTCCCTTTGACTTTCAGTCTGTGATTTTCTTTTTGAGTTAAATGTATTTCTTATATGCAACATATCATTGGATCTTGTTTCTTGATCTACTCTGCTAGTCTGTTTCTTTTGATTGGTGAATAGAGACTATTTCCACTGATAATTATAACTAATATGAGTTGACTTACCCTTGTATTATTTTCCAGCTGCTGGTTTCTTTTCTTTGCTCTGTTTAACTGATGCTTCACTTTAGTGGATTCATTCTGTTAGGATTAGGGTTAGCATTCATGTGATTATTGCCTTCATTGACTTTTTCTAGAATATCCTTTAGAACTTTTGTTTTGATGATCATAAACTTCTTTAAGTGTTCTTTATCATAAAAGCATCTTATTTCTCCTTTTATTTCAAAAGAATTTTACTGGGTACAACAGTCTGAGGTTATTTTCTTTTAGGGCTTAAAATATTCCACAAAAGCTCTTCTTGATTTAAGGATTTGCACTGGGATTTTGATATGCTTTATGAGTTATTTGTCTCATTTCTCTAATAGATTTTAATATTCTGTTGTTGTGTTGAATTTCCAAAATATTGAGTATTATATGCCTTGGTGTAGCATTTTTCTGATTATGGCTAACTGGAGTTCTATGTGCCTCAGTTATGTGTGTGTTAAATTCATTTTCCATGCTTATGAAGCTTTCTGCTATTGTTTCTGTGAATATTTTTTTCATGTCCTTTGTGCTGTCTTTTGATTTTTTTCATTGATTTTTTTCAATCTTATGTTATTCTTCTTTGTATTATCTAGCAGTTGTTAGATTGATTTTTTTTTTTTCATGGTCTTTTGATATTTTTAAGAAATCTTTCTTTTTTTAAAATTTATTTATTTATTTGTTTATTTATTTATTTATTTTTTCTTGTTTCAGAACCTTTATTTGTTCACTCATTTTTATGGCCGGCTCAGTCTGCCCCGAGGGCAGGGCTAGCACAGCATGTGGTGCCGGGGATCGAACT